>JAHWFO010004016.1:397864-423318 GCA_023313115.1 Rhysida immarginata | reverse complement strand
CTTTTAAATCCGCCACTGATTGACCAGGGCAGGAGAAAGGGAGAAAGTGGACAAAAGGGGAAAAAAAACTGTGCACATGTTTCCGAAACCACATATTGGAAATTTATGACATACAACTGAGTACAAAATATATTATTACATGTATTATGACACGAGATGCTCCAAGTATTTTCCGTGTATACCAATAGACTGACGCACCCTTTCGAACAGCTTTACAGGCAGCATGCATACGTTGTTCCAGATCCCGTACAGCAAAAAAGGGATCAGCGCTCAAAACAGTTTTAATTTTTATGCGTATTTTCTCTGGTAAATATGAATTATCCACTTTTAAAACAACTGGAATTCAAACGTTCTATTCATACGCAATCTGTCTTATATGAAAGTTAATATGCTCAGACTACAACTTAATAAAACAATAATAAACACTATAAAAACGAAGTATTCCTTTGCTTGTTTTTTTTCTAAAAATCTATCGATTGCTGTTAATAATTTAAGATTTACTATCCAATATAATCTATATTTAATGATTATCTGGACGCCTTTTATTTAGTCATGTATCTTCAAAAATTCTATGAAAACTAGCGGTGACCTGTTGATAAGTCGACCCTGATTTTTAGGATGAGTTTTGAGGTATGTATAAGAGCATATGCGATAATTAAAAATTAACTTAAGATACAGTCGGCTCATGTATTTGTTAGAGTTAAGTCTATAGAAAATAATCTATTAAAGCTTAAGGGGAGGAAGCCTCCTTGCGAGAGAAAGATAACGAAAATGGACACAAATTTCTACTTTAGAACAATATTTAAGCAATAGAAGTACATCAACCGAGAGATAAATAGAAGACCTGGAAATTCAATCAAATGATCATATGAGGCATCAGAATCGTTTGAGACCGCCGAAATGCGCGCACTTAGGAACTGATGTTAATATTAAAACAAAATGGCTCATATTTGGACAAAACTTGTTTATATAAAATGTAAAGCCTTGATTGTCTAAACACTTTATTTAAGCTTTCTAAAAAATATTTTTGGCTCTATACAAACCACCTATATATATATATATATATATATATATATAAATTATTTGGAGCCTTTCAAACTTAAAGACTACAACAGCGGAGCAAAGTGGAGGGCGAGGGAGAAGTAATATCAACAAAACTCGTACAGAATGGAAAAAATAAAAATAACAGTAATAACATCGACAATAAATTTTAAAAAAGGGAGTGCAAGATAAATGTATTTCTTTGAAGGGGGAAATGATAAAGATCATGAGCTTCAATCTACTACTCAAGGTCAGTTAACGACAACCATACATAATAAACTACGGGAGTAGAGAAATTCTACGCTTCGCTGACTTCTTGATTGAGTGGAG
Source organism: Rhysida immarginata (assembly GCA_023313115.1). NCBI lineage: Eukaryota > Metazoa > Arthropoda > Chilopoda > Scolopendromorpha > Scolopendridae > Rhysida > Rhysida immarginata. The sequence continues at coordinate 421,947 of JAHWFO010004016.1, read as the reverse complement.
GAATGAGAAATATAAAAGAGAGAGAAAAGCATTTCAACTTCCATGGATGAGCGACTCTGAAATCCTGTTACTTCTAAAACCGAAGCATAAAAAAGAATAAGGAAAAAAATTGTTTTTTTGTATTTTTTTTTATTTAGAAGAAGCAAAACGAATTATACTGAACCTCAAAAAGAAATAAAAAAATTTTTTTTATAATCTAAGTCACGTCAAGACATTCCTTCCCTATTTCCCGTTTTATCTCCTCTGGAAAATCTTTAAATTATTTCCTTTCTCTTTGATTTCTTCCTTATGAAAAGAATAGCCAGCTTTCAAATGTTAAATCGCAGATAAATCTTCATATAAAAAAATTATTATAAAAAAAATAATTTATTATAATTTCAGCTTGATTTACAGAGGCTCTAACAAAACAAAATAAAGATAAATATTTTTTAATAGGTTCGAAAATTAAAAATACACAGAGCAAGTTTACGACGTCTATGCTACGACCGTAAGAAAAAATGTAAGCTTCTCGAACGTAATAAAACAGCCCATCAACACACTCTGCATAATCATCCATTCAAGCTGCAAGCACGCAGAAATTCATATTTATTCCTCCTTCATACACACAACCTGAATGGCGAACTCTCTCCAATTGTTCATTACGACTAAAACAATAATAAATGTCTCCTTTGTTCTCGGAACGACCTATGACTCTAGTCAAATATAATGGGGAGGGGGGGAGACCAGCCCCCAGAGCCATCATTTTGCCCTTCGTCCCTTCCGTGACAAAAGAAAACATTGGCCCTGCAGGGGGGCCAACAACCCCCCTGTTAAGTGGGTAAAATTTCATTATTAACATACCCGCAGGAAACGCAGAGACAGTGGAAAAAAGAAAGGGGGGGGGGGGGAGAAGATTTTGTCAGCTTCGGCCATTATATTCCTAATTACCTTTTAAGATCACCTAATCAACTCTTTTGTTAATACTCGAATTGAAGCTATAGGCTTAGTTCAACAAAAGACAAATCCTCGTAAGGGTGAGAGGGAATTTCACTGCCCTCCTTCAAAAATTATAAATTATAAGCTTCAAAGCTACAATAAAATCAAAGCGAGTCTAATTCATTACAATAAATTCAACTCTCGAGATTCCATAAACGGCAATTCACCGTAAAACATAACGAAATGTGTGGCGTCTCGAAATCTTTCATTTTAATTAAGTACAACAAGCAACCTGGTCAAGATTGCTTTAATAAATAAATAAATAAATGCAATTATAATAATAATGATAATAAATCAAGCTTACGACTGTTAACCTTTAACATTCCAAAGTGTATATTGAAGTGGCAATTATAAGAACAACTTTAAAGTCCGATCGGTTCGAATTCGTAATATTAAAGATAAAATAATCAAACAATTTTTAACTAAAATTTATTAAACTTTAGCCGGAAAAAAGTTGGTGCAATAGTTCAAATAAAAGAAGGACTTAACTGTTTTCAGCATTTACTAGTTGACAATTCTATAGATATACGAAGAAATCGTGCTAGTGAGTAAACATCCCCTCTATACTGGACCAGTTTGGCTTTAATTTCAGTTAAACCATTTCAACATGGTAAATCAAAAGTACCTAGTTCTGTCAAAATAAACAAAGTTCCTCATGCAAAATGTCGACATCCCAACCCTTGTACTCCGAAACAGCTCTTCGTGTTGGGTATCTAAACCCTTGCACTCGCTGAATGTGGAACGGGTGTTGAAGATTGTTATACAGAATCCTCCATACCGTTACCTGAAAAACACCTAACCCATGAGATACTATGCGAGTACTCGCGAAGGGTCCTCGGCCATATTGTCAAGAATTTGATCCAGTTCAGCGGGCTACAAGGCTGGACTTCCACGATCACTTGAAGGAGGATGAACACTGATCATTTAACAAACTTCGCAGCGTGTTTAAGGGTATGAAGGTTGAGGAATAAGGATCATTTGACCCACAGAACAGCGCTAGGTATTTTTGACTCACCATTTTAGAATAACCCTGTATAAAATAACAGGCACCCGAATCAAATCAGGGACCTTCGGGTAACCTTCTAAATGAATAAAGAATTCCCATTTAAGAAAATAAACCATGATCCATAATAGCGGATTTCTAGACGGTGGCCAAATTCCAAAACTGTCCTAAAAGATAAAGCACCTATCCTACTAACTGCTAGCATGGTCATATCATTGATTTTACACACCCGTGGTTTGATTCCAGATCACTATATTTTTCCTTTCATTTTTCAATCTTATTATTTACAGGGTGTCCAAAAAATTTGGTAACATGGCAGGTATCTCAAAGCTGCCAGGTAGGCGGCATCTGATGAGTGTGGTGTATAGGTAATATGGGTGTGGGGAATTCAATGCCGCACTCAAATTTGACTTTAACCCCAAATTTAAGGTCAACCATTTGCTAACTCGAAAACCATTAAAGATAGAGAAAAATTTCCAACTGCTACCCTGTAGAGCGTAACTTAATTAGTCTAAAAACAATTTTTAATCACACCCTTTCCCTTGAAAGATTTTGAGAAACTGGGCGAGAAAGAGTCACTCAAGGTCAGTTTGGGCTGGCCAGTTGGTTGCGTTTTCTAACACATTTGAATTGCAGTGAAGCACACCGTTCGGAATTTTCTTTCCTTGAGTGCGGCAATGAATTCCCTACCCCCCTATTACCTAAAAACCACACATCAGATCTCACGTACCTGGCAGCTTTGAGATATCTGCCGTGTTACCAGACTTTTTGGACACCCTGTATATTTCCTAATCTTAAAGCATATTTGCAGTATATAATTATTATTCTTAAGATTGCTTGGCAAAAACTAGTTCTGGCAAAGTCATTGCAAAGACCATTGTTAACATCCACAAGAAAGATTATCATCATTTCATCGTAATGTCTTATATTTGGTAAATACATTTTATTATATTTTCATGCTACATGAAGATTATACAGAAAATAAAAAAATAATTTATTAAAATCAAAATTAATTAAATGATACTCCTAATTTATAGAACTTAGGGTAACTTTAGTCCTCTACTTGGAGCACCACATAAGCCTAGCTAAAGACACAAATTATTTAGAACACACAGAAGGTTCAGTTAGAAGAAGGAAAACATTTCTATAAGGTAAGATGTTCTACAACTTTCTTACTTTAACTTGACACCCTAAAATGCAGCTGACAGAATGGCAGCAGCAGTTATAACACGATAACCTTCTCTTATTGCGGAAGAGAGAATGAAAGAAATGCTCCGGTTGATTGCTACTTATGTCACGTGATACTCAAAGCCAATCAGAAAGTGCAGTACATGATAACGCGAGTGAACACCAGAGCCGGTTACACACGGTAAGCGATTCAACAGAAGTGTCAAGTTAGAGTGAGAAAGTATTGTCAGAATAGTAGCAAATTCTGGAGATGGCCTGAGAAAGAGTGTGATCGATTCAGATTAAATCCCCGAAACAGGTATCAAAACGAAGTCTGCCGTCCCATAGCTGGATTAATTGATTTGTTAAATTCTAATAAAAAATAAATAAATCTATGTACAATCTATTTAGCATGTTTGCTTTATTTAGTTATATTACATTGAACCGTTTCAAACATTTCTAGAAGCACTTTAAAATTATATTAAAGCTGAAATAATCTATAAAATTCTTCCTTTTATCAGTTAAATAAGAACAAAATTATTCTTTTAGTTTCAATTCTGCAGAATTCATGTTAAACTTTAAAAATATGGGGCTGAAGTTACCCAGCAGATGGTCAACCCAAAAACTTTAAAATCTTATTAAATTTCCTATAATTTCATTTTTAACGCTTCTTTCCTTATTTATTACACATCAACACGAAGCTACATTAAACTTTTTTTTTAACAACGCTTAAAAAACATTTAAAAAGTCCACGCACACTCAGATAAAAAAAAAAAAACTACCTCCGGCATCTTTTTATGTTGGGGAGGAGAGAGGAAGATAAATTTGAAGAAAAGGTGAAATGATTCATCGTTTCACTCCCCAAGGGTAACTTATTTAGTTATTTTTGATAAGTCGTGACGATATTCGATCTTCTTTTTCTTAATTTTTTTATTTTACTGTTTTTTATACATCCTTAATGAATCACGTGGTGAAGACGTCATCGTTTGTGGACGGGTGAAACCCTTTCATCCTCATTCCATCTCTTCAAACGAAAGAAGGAAAGAAAGAGTAATGAGTAAGTTTTTTTTCTAATTGTCATTCTTTCCGAATTACGTTTAAAAAAAGAAGCGCAAGAGGATGTTTAAAATCCTGATCCCTTTATCACGATTCATCTATTGCCATGAAAACGCTAAAAAATTATATAATAAAACAAAAAATCTTCTAAGAGTATTTTTAACCAAATGTTTAAACACATTCTTTCAAACAAATGCTTGGATTCTTTTAGAAATAAAAACTCTTTAAAGGAACACATGTCAGTAATGTGAATTAGAAAAACATAATAGAAGGTAAGAAGCTATACAACTTAAACATTCAATTCACATCAGCCCAGGATCCCAGTCTGATAAGCGGCTTTATCATCAGAATCATTCAATTGATTTGTATAATCAGTCATCATTCAATTGTAATTGTAACATTTGAGCTCATTTTTCACACATTAATATTCCTTTGAGAAAGTCAAAACCAACGAAGCAGCTGAAGGTATTTTCGAAGAATCGGTTTTAGAAATGCTTCCAAAAACATTATGAAGGGTGGCAAAACCTACCTAGCTTCCGAAGGGAACTACTTTGAAGAACACACTTGTGTACATATTCTTACAGTAAACTGTTATTTTTCAAATTGCTAATTCGTGGAATTTCTTGAACTACCTCGTAAATCAAACTGTCATCAGGTTTTTCAGTTCTGGAAGTGTTGTGAAAAGTTACAAGAAGATCATGGTTCGACCAAAACCTTATTATGCAAATTACATAATCTACGAGGAGTAGGAGGAATTCTTACTCCATGGCACGTAAAGAATGTATCTTTGTAACGTCTGTGCGATCTGACAACGGATCCCAAAAAAATTGCATATCCTTGCTCATGTAGCCAACTTGTTCCAGCTGTTTTCACACAAAGCGAGTTTAGCTCAGGAACAAGATGAAAACCACTAACAAGGGAACCATATGAACTTATGACAGCAAAATTAAATATTTTACTCACCTAAAGCTAATATTGCGACATTCTGTTTCTTTCAAAATAAACCGCGAAAACGAAAAAATTTCAGATCCATTGTTATGCCATATAAAATGCCTTTGACGGAACTTTTTCCTCCATCTCTCAACAATACACACGAATCCGCTTCACATGAAAGCATGGAAATGCTTCCTATGAAGGAGCAGCAGACAACAATTGAAAGGATTCTGAACTCTCTAAAGAAACTTTATTTTTTAAATAGATTGTTAAATTAGCTAACTGGTACTGTTTAAAACATGTCTGAATATAAATTAAAAACAGTTTCCTTCGTAATTTTCCGGGACTGGCGTCATGTATTCGCGAGTGAAACGAAGGCTGTCGATCTGATGTCGAATGGGGCAGACGAGAATAAGAATATGCTTCGGTGAGGAAGTATGTACCGCGGTATTTGATAATTTTAAATAAAAAGAAAAAATACTATTGGATGCTTACATCATCTTAAATTATTTTGAGACGGATAATTGTACAGCAAAATTAAGGTTTTGTGCTTAATAACACTGTTATAACTAGAATTCTCTGGCGCCCGCCATTAACGATTTTGCTTCCCCTTTATCGCCATATTTTTTTTTCCTTCTCACTTCCGCTACCACCACCGTGCAACGCCATCGTTTCCAAAGTATGTTTGCGCGCAAACAAGGAGTTTCGTGTACAGGTTCGGATAGTTCTCTAGAAAGAGCTAAATGCGGACTATACGTCTAAATCCGTCCGGACATCATGCTTCCCAGATTAGTACGGATATCATCATTTATCCAAGTATTGTCACCGAGCATGACGATAAAACTTCAGCTAAGGTATCAATCTTTGCTCAGAAAAACCTTATATCACTGCCCAAACTTCCACTTCAGACCATATTTCCGAACGACACTAAGCATATCTCATTTGCCACCGGAACGAGCTATAACATGCATGTAAGAATTCGCATATTTGTTGTCAGCTGGCAAAGGGGGAACGAACACATGATCTTTGACGTAACTTCATAAAAAATATCAAGTAGGGTTAGAACAGGAGATCGTTTCGAGAAGCACACGTCCATGTTTTCGTTATTGGCAGCAGCTAAATCTACAAATACGCTACAGTGCCTTTGAGAAACTCTATCTCATTGATATGAACCGAGTTATAAATTACCTGAACTTTATCGTGTCATGTCCATGAAATAACAAAAGAGTAACAGAAAATAGAAGAAAGTGGCAATGCCCATTCTCCTCCTCCTAGAACAGTACAGAATATTATCTAACAAGCAAAAATTTTGTTATTTGACAATATCAAGAAATAACCTTTAAAAAAATAAATGCTTCCGAAATAATCAGCAGTCCTATAATTTTACATATGTTATTCTGACATGACTTACTGAAGGCCTGACACCGAATCTCATAACCAACTTCCAGCGTCAACAACGCATTCATTAAAATCAATTTCATGTTAATTAATAATTATAACGAGAGAGAGAGAGAGAGAATGAATAAATCCTAAGAAAAACCTCGCTCCATTTACATCAAAAGCGAATGGGAACTTTCACTAAGTCTTCAAGACCACGAAAAAAAAATCACATCTTCTCCTTAACATTAATACCAAAGAATGCCACTTCTTCATGTATATTAACCCGCTAAAAAATTCACCGACCGTCGACATGAAATGTAATGCAATCCCATTGAAATATAACCTTTCCACACATAAAGTTGAACAGAAAAAAATATTCTACCTCACCTACATCAAAAACCAAACAGGAAGCCATAAACACGAACAAGAGTGAGTAATAAACTAATAAAAAGCATTTAAGCCGCTGTATAAAGAAGAAGAAAAATAAGCACAGCATTCTTCAACAAGAAATAAAAACCAAATGCTATGTGCATCTTTTTAATAATAAAAAAAAATAAACAAAACTTCACAACTCTTAAAGCTTCTTGCCTAAACGCTCCTGCGATGATACTCTTTAATTTGCTGTATAATTATCAAGGAAGGAGAGAAGGAGGGATGAGGTTATGATAATATGCCGATTATTTCTCTTTCGTTCTTCTTAGCTGGTTTTTTTAATACATAAAACCTTTTCCTAGAAGAGGCTGGGGAGTTGTCATGCAGATGAGCCGAGAGGAATGTTGAAGGTGTTGTAAAAATGTGTGGATTTGGCGGTTGACAATGACGACAACAAATCATCCCATTCAAAAGGGGATAGGGAGAAGAAAGGAGAAACGTTTCCTCTTCAGCGAACAATAAACTAGGAAAAAAAAATATTTTTTTAAAGATGAGAGAAGGAGAAGCAGCAAGGTGAAAGGAGACACGAAAATAAAAAAAAAAATAAAAAAAAAAAGAGAAAAAAAAATAAAAAGTTAATTAAATCCAACCTAATCTAAACAAATTCATCGGCAATGGGGAAAGACGTTCAGCTCAAAACTCAGTCATCTTAGAATAAGTTAATTTCTTTTAGAGATCTCCATTATTAATAAAAAATTTGAAAATTTTAATACTGGATTGTATTGTCACTGAAAATGAATGAGCGCTAAATTTGGAGTCGTTTGAACGGGAAGTACACAAAAAATGACTGAAAGCTCTGACCCAAACAAAGTCAAGTTGAATAAGGAATTGTAAATTATATAACATTTTTTCTTTATGAAACTGAAGTTTTCTTCTCGGAAAAAAAATAAAACTAAAAAAAAATTCTACCAACACACTATATCACATTACAAAGTCCTCACACTCGGCTTGACATTTACATATAAGCTCAATCAGCTGATAACATTCGATTTGGATTCAACGTCCGAGATTACTTTTCGAATTCCATAAACGACGTTTTGTTTCATTTCTAGGAATTCCAAAGACGAATTTAAAAATAAAAAAAAATTCTATCTTTAATCTCCCCAACGTTCATGGCGACCCTAAAGAACAAACGCGGGCGTAACTCCTTATTTATCTCAAGTTACATCATTAAATCAATGGAATTTCCTGTATAAATTTTCATACATGCACGACAAATGTCGTGTTATAAAAAAATACAACCATTCTTCTGAGCTTAAAAGAATCAGTTGCTTAAAACGCAAATCAATCAGCTTTAAATGAAGACGCTGAACTAGTGAAGTCTACAAAAGCGACTTTCATTCGTCGTCTTCTCCTCTCCCAAGTACACAATGGTGAAGAGACAATACGAGATAAAAGCATCATCCACGGTTGGGGGAATGGAAAATGGGTGGAGAGGGAAGGGAACCCTCCACCAAAAACTCTTATGGCAGTCACGGTCGTCCAACTGATTCCTGTTTAAATCCAGCAGGTGGCGCCGGTGGACCCTCAAAGCTCTCCTCTCTCCCACACCCCACCTCTCTTCTTCCCTTATGGATTCTCATAGCTTCATCCTGCACAGAAACATTTAAAAAAATACGAACAATTCCTATCTACCTCCTCCAATTGTATTTAAAATAAACGAGGGTGTGGCTACTTCTTCGTATTGAACGAAATATTTAGCAAGGTAATACCATCAACGCTCACTCCTGGACAAATGAATGTACAGGAATTTACAGAAAAATTTACAGAAGAATTCCTATTTACCAAGCAATACAAACTGATTTATGGCAACTATAGTATGTATCGTGCAACCATGCGAATATTGTGCAAGTGTCAGTGTATTTGAGGCAGACCATGTCTACAAAATTATATTTCATATGGTGTCTTATTATTGAACGTTTCTCGTTGCTCTATACTTTTCATTGAAATCCTCACCATTAATAGTCACAGCATGCATCAGACAATAGTAGCAACACCTCTTATAAAGAAAGGCTGCGCAGTGAAACGTCATACATTGTTACATCCTCATTAGAAATTATTGTTAATCGTATGACGTTTCAGTGCGCAGGCCTTCTTTCTAGGAGGTGCTGATATTAGTCGCTGACAATTGATCATAATAGGCCTAGCATTTACTAGTTATTGATAACAATTGGCCTAATAGCAATTAGCCATTGATGAAAAAAAGGTCTAACATAAATAAGCTGTTGACTACAATAACAATAGGCCTCCAGCTTACTTATTGTAATACTATATCCCGGTAAGAATGAAATAAAATCGAAGTGCGCATGCTTTAGTTTTAACCCTGTTTTCCAATTAGCGACTTTCACGCGCACCCGTCTCTCTGGCGATTTTTCAAAATCTGGCGAGATTAGATTTTTACGCGTTTTTTCAGGCGTCTTTTGAGATCTAGCCAATCAGGTGCAATCTATTTCGCTATGGTTAGTGGTCTTCGCCGAGTCAGATGGAGAATCATGGCTGCCGTAGCTGATGTTCGCGAATTTATTATTAAATATAATGTGACCATTTCCACTGAAAACCGGGAAATGCTTCATGTATTTCCTACATACTTCAAATATGCCATGACTTCAAATTCTTTCAATTACCTTTATATTTTCCTTCGCAGAAGACAAAACCGGCAAAAAAATGCGTCCCGAATGACTTAGTCAGGACTCGGGACAGATAGCAAAAAAGCGGAACTGTCCCGGACAATCCGGGACGTATGGTCAAATTACTAAACAGGTTTTACAAATTTGGTGAATCATCCTACTATACTATGCAAAGAATCCGTAACGCTTATTTTTAAGAGTTTCCATCGGACCAACAATGTATATCTCATGTTTTGTACACTGAGTGGCCAAATTATTATGACCACCCCCTTAATACCGTGTTGGGCCACCTTTCGCTCTTATTACTGCTTGCATTCTTCGGGGCATGGATTCTATGAGATGTTGGTAGGTTATAAGAGGAATTTGAGACCAACTGAAGAACTGCACCTTACAATTCCTGCAGATTTGATGGTGCTGGATCCCGCTGCCTGATGGCCCGTTCGATCTCATCCCACAAATTCTCAATGGGACTGAGATCTGGCGATTGTGCAGGACAACGAAGCACGGTAAACTCTCCAACATGTTCTTCGAACCATCTGAGGACGATGCCAGCCTTATGACAAAGAGCATTGTCCTGCTGGAAGTATCCATCCCCGTCAGAGTACACCATTAACATAACGGGATGTACTTGATCTGCGACAATACTTAAATAATCTTGGGCACGACACGTCCGTGCAGAGGAATCAAAGGACCCAAACAATGCCAAGAAAACATCCCCCAAGCCATAATACTGCCGCCACCAGCTTGAAGTGTTGTGGCGATGCAGGTGGGGTCCATGCTTTCGTGTTGTTTTCTCCATATTCTAACTCTGCCATCTGCATGATGCATTTGAAATCGTGACTCATCGGACCACATGACCCTTTTCCAGTCATCTACTGTCGAATCCTTGTGCTTCTTGGCAAACTGGAGACGTCTGCTCTTGTTCAAGGCTGACAGTAGAGACTTTCGAACTGGTCGTCGGCTTCCATAGCCTAAACGGTGTAATGAGCGGCGAACAGTTCGTTCAGAGGCGGTCTCATTTTGTCCTTGATTAAGATTTGCCGCTATTTGAAGCACTGTTGCTCTTCTGTCGCCTTGGACAACTCTGGCCAATCTCCTTTCAGCTCGAGCATTGAGGAGCCCGTGACGACCACACGCTTGACTTTGAGAACCGGTTTTTTGCTTGGTAGTCCACTCTCTGTAAACATTAATAACTGCTGCTCTTGAAAACTTCACAAGTTCAGCTGTTTTGCTGATACTGGTTCCAACACTGCGCGCGCCGACGATCATCCCGCGTTCAAACTCGGTTAAATCACGTTTTTTACCCCTATCGTCGCAAAAAACACAGTGCAACTGATGGTTCACCTCACCTGCATTCCCTTTTTATAGCTATCTAGCCCTCTAGCGGCAGCGCTGTGACGCAATAGCTCATTGGCCTAAAACTGTCAGGTGGTCATAATAATTTGGCCACTCAGTGTATATCTCATCCAACAATGCATGGCAAAGTTTGTGCAACAATAGCCAGTTCATTAGATATTCATTCTTGCATTAATTCATAATAAAAAACCCTTATTGACATTTTTTTCAACGCTACTTTGGCGCGTTGGTTACGTGGCGTGTTCGGCAACCTTGTATATTGTGGGTTCGAATCCATCGGAATATACTTTTTTTAAACAGAAATAGTTTTGTTTCCCGACTTCGTTTTGCCTTGACAAGCTCGGCGAAGATGGAAAGGTACGATCTTTATTATATACTAGAAGCGAACCCACCCGATTGTATAATCGGGAAATAACCTATTGTTAGACAACACATTGTTAGATTTTTTCTTTTTGTGACAACATCCACCGTCGCTGATTTTATATAAATGATGATGACCATTTTCGCAGAGCTTAAACATGTACATGACGAATTTGAAGATGGTAAGCATTAAACTTGCGTATCGTTACACTTTTGGTATGAGTATTGTTCTTCGACTGCACATAAATATGTCATCCTTCCATCCCATACGGAAACATAAGCACATAGTGCAGAGGATCATACCGTGGATGATTTTCTAAAATCCAAGGAACCCTACCATCTGTGCGCTGGCGCAAAATAATATCACGATGTGCACTGATTCCACTGCCAGTTAAAACCACAGCAACGTCTGAAGTTGTCAGTAAATTGGTAGGGTTGACGGTCAATAGGTTGAACGTTTGAGGTATTATGCCATACAAAAGTCAATTCCGAATAATCAGGTTACAGCTACTACACTCAGCGGGGATAACACAGGAAAATTCGTTTTAATACCAAGAAGATCGTTACAGGCAACTGATCATTTCGCGGAGTTCGAACGTCGACAATTTCCCGTTCGCCCAGCTTATGCAATGACAATTAACAATCCCAGGGTCGAACCTTAAACAACATTGGTATATACCTAGAGTAGATAGATACTGATACACCGCCTTCGTTTTTCCTTGAAAAGATCGGCGAAGACGGGCATCTCGGCTAAATTATTTACTAAATAGAAATGATATAGTAACAATTTCAAAGCGTGGACATGATCGGAGTGATCGATACCATCTTTTCCATCGCCTTGAGACAGCTGTTTGAAAATTAACTTCTTCTCTTGCCACGTTTTCCGAACTAACTGAACCAATCAGAACAGACCAATTTCGGGATAATGCCTGAAAATCCCTAAATAGAAAACTATCTGAAACCCGTCGCGCTTCTCAGGCGATTGTAACAAGATAGCCGAAAGCCGCTGTTCATAACAATTCGCTTAAAGTCGCTAAATGGAAAACAGGCTTTACCGTTTCACCATGTCGCTCCAATTCACCATAAAAAATAAACCTTTTCTCTTCGGTTTGGGTGGGTTATTTTTGTCTAAAAATTATTGTACGTTTTTCCGTTAATGGGAAATTTCAAATGCAATCAACTGAACCTTAGGGTAGTTTCAGTTTCTTTTTTTTTTAACGCGGATTGGCACCACCTTGAGCATGCGCGCTTCGTTTTTAGTTCATAGATAGCGGGACCAGATTATATAGATATTGCTAACAATAGATCTAATATCAACTGGCTATTAAGTAGAATAGGCTTAAAATCAATTGGCCATTAATCACAATAGGTCCCATTGATAACAACAGGCTTACGAGCTTAGGCATTGTTAGTGGCATTTTACCAATTGATATAGAGATTCAGTTACGCACCATTGCTTAATATACTTGTCAATCGATGTACCATAGTTATTGAGCAATAAATCGATCAAACTGTTTACAAAACTTTCAATTTCATTTTTTCTGGTACTTTTATCGGTCAACCAGAATGAATATATCGGTCTATTGTTAAAACAAAACGAGCGCCTGCCTCGACAAAGCGGTCGTGATCCAAGTCCACGTAAACAAAAAGTAACACTGTATTCATTCATGGCTAAGTCAAAGCCAATCAATTAACATATCACGTGCTTTATCAACAATGCTTAACGATCTGTTTGAGTATGCAATTGACTTGAGGAGTCCTCCAAAATGTCAGAAAAGTTGATACAGCCGAGTTAAGACAATGGTGATCATATTGTTGAAAACACAATTTGAAGAAGTTAATAAGTTCTCAAGTTACTGCGCAAACAGCGGACGGACAGATGGCCAAATAGACTGGAATACAAATCAAGCATGTATTTTTCTTGTTTTAATATTCTAAAGGAGTTTTTTAGAATATTAAAACAAATGGAAATTAAATTAAAAATTCAAGATTCCTTTTCTTAGAACTGCAATCAAAGCGTATCAAATTTCTTTTAATTTCAACTTTTATAAAACATCTGCGATTTCTCAATGTCACTGATAACAACATCTCAAGAGCTCCAACAAGCAAAACGATGAAAAGCCACACAGAAAGCACAACATAGTTGCCAAGATTTTCTATCAAAAAAAAAATTGCATAACTTCGTTCTCAAACTTTCCAGAAATTTACTTTACTTAGTCACGTAGCTTTCTGACGATATCTATCAACGTCCAAATCTCAAAGTCCCGTTTTCAATATTGTTTTGTTCCAATACGTTTTGTCACCCACGTAATCGCGAAGTTTATTTCAAATTTGCTTACATCATGAAAAGGAGAGCAGCAAATCTTAATTGATCTGTTTGGAAAAAAAAAAGTCCGACTAAATGGAAAAAATTTTGAAAATTTTTTAGGAAGCATTATTAATTAGAAAAATCGCAGATTAAAGCTGAGCCGGATTAATAATTTCAAATTTCAATTCAACGCATCAAATAAAGCAATAACGGAATGTGCCAAATACCATTTCACCCATTCGAAAATACTTTTATTACGCACTATAAATTCAGATAACAGCCCATTTCTATAATAATTTGCTTTTTTATCTTTTCACAATAAATAATAAAATTCTTCTGACGCTAATCAATTCGTTTCACTTTCAATTTTATCACCACCGATAAACAAGCTAATAAACACGATAACGGCCATTTCGTACAATTGATTGTTTAATTATTTATATTTACTAAAGTTTTTCATTTTAAAATGATAAATGCAAATTTAAATATAAACAAATTTGATTAAAATGACGTCCGCTGCCATGAAGTCGCCTTATGATTCCAATATCGACGGTCTATTCAATGAAAGAAAGCCAAGTCGCATGTGGCAAGTTTACCTAATCAACTTCAAAATAGGACTCTCTTTCACACACAAACAAGTACATCAATTCATGATTTGTATCTCTTCCGATCTTTTGCGAACACTTAATTGTAAAAGTTGGTTACTAGAATAGATCAAATGATTTGTGTCACCGCAAGTTGCATTTGCACTCGTTAGGTTTTTGATTGGAACAAGTATTGGACGTTCATGAAAATTTGAATTGTTTCATTTGTCAACTTGCTTTGACTGATTTTCAAATTGTCAAGGTGGCTCAAGACTTGTTTTGGAATCTTCTGAAGTTCTGTCTACGCATCGACTTTGATGTCTTTCATAACGGCAAAACGCGTCCTCAGAGCCTATTTTCAAAGTAGGGAATAGCCAGTCATTCGGAGAGAGACCCAGAAAACAAAGTGATGACAGGAATTTTTTTTCTCGGCGAAGAACTCCAGCATAAACGATGTGTGGCTTAGTACGTTATCGTGACTCCCTGTCATCACTCAAGGGGATGCGCCGCTTCCTCCGAACTACATCACGCAACTTCTGCAAAACTTTCACTTAGAACTGAACAGTAGCACGTCTGTCCAGATGATACAAATTCATAATGCACCGAACCATCGACGTCAAAAGAATGCAGTGATTTGATAAGATCTGAGAAGACGTGCTTTCTGTGATCAGGGAGCCGGTTTGTCCAGACCTGCTCAAACTGCTAAGTTTCCAATCACTACAATGTTACCATTCTACAGCGCGTTATATCTAGGGAATTTCGGAACTTCTTGTTATCCTTCTTAAAATCATCAACGACTAAGCATTCCTCGCAGATTGCTCCTCCTCATCTAATTATAGTTGACATGATTTTTACAGAGTGAGGCCATATAATGAAGACAAACCTTTTTAATCATACAGATCATTGGAACACCCAAAATCAAAGGAGCAACAATAAACAACACTAATGGTGTTCCTTCATAATATCAGACAGTTTTCTAAATTTCAAAGTGGGCTCCCTCAGCAGTTTCTTGAAATTTTCGGCTATGGGCCGCAAAACGTCTTGCAGGGATCGATCCCATTCTCGGCGCATCGATGGCTATCAAACTTTTGTGGGGCTTAGCACATACCTGCCCTCCAAAATAAAACAAACGCTGTAATCCATCGAGTTAATTTTTGGCGAGTTAGGTGGCTATTCTTGGGATATGATGAAATCCGGAAAATGGTTTTCGTTTTATGGGCCGGTGATCAGTCTTGCTAAAAGGTCCACGTTTCATCGCAGAAGTGCTGCTGGGCCCACGAAGTACCACGGCCTCCAAAATACACATCTTTGTTGATTTTAACTCCGTCACCCACTAAGACAAGGGGTGTCTTGCCTCTAGCGCAAATTCCGTCCTAGATCATGTTGGACCGTGATTTTTGACGAGTTCAATGACGGATAATGACCCAGGTACCTTTGTAGACCACATCCTGTAGTTTTGAGATTGTGCGCTTAAAAAAATAATAAACGAGAATACGGGAAAGAAGCTACTACCAAATAAGAATGAATGGGCAAATCCAACATGCTGATCACGTGACAGTATAAAGAGACATTACAATTTGTCTCCGTTATTTTGCAGTGTCTATTCATCAATGTCCATTACTGGAAGCAATTAGCTTTTCAGATTTTCAGAGGCTAAAATGACCTTTAATGAACCAAATTAACACCATGTGGACGCTTCAAATAGAACACTCCATCAAAAAGCATTTGCCCTTTAATGAACTTTCAATTGCTTTCGTTAGTTTCCCAAAAGACCTGCTATTACCGGAAAGAAACTCTGTCATTCGTTACTACTATTAGCACACGTCCAGCCTCGTTAACAAGATCAAGGTCGAGGCTACTCTTTTAGCAAATGTGTTACACAACGCATTAAACGGCAATGAGAAATAACACCCAACCGAGCGTGACGGGCACACAGACCGATATCCTATTGTTATAAACAAAACAAAAGCCCAGCAATGGACTAATCTTCTATATATATAAAGAAGGATGTTTGTGGGTCTGTGCGTCTGTGGGTCTGTGGGTGGGTCTGTGGGTGGGTCTGTACGTTTTTTATACAAATCTACAGTTTTATTCCGATCTTGATGAAATTTCGCATACATGACCTTCAAAGCATGAGGAAGGTCACTGTCTACTTCAGATTTCGAAAAAATAATAATTATTGATAAAAAATCGATATTCATGGTTATGGCAGGGCATATTAATGAGAAATATCGCATGACCAACAATGCAAGACAAAGTTTTTGCAACAATGGTATCAACACGCAATTCACAAACACTCTGCACGGACCAACAATATATATCTCATGACCAACAATGCAAATAAAAGTTTGTGCAACAATAGGTATCAACAATGGTTTCAACACGCAATTCACCAATAACAATGAGCTCAAAATGATGATGCAATGAAAAAGCAATCCTTTCCAAGAATTATAACAATGAACATAAAATGATGATGCAATAAGGATAAGTTTCAATTTGTAACAATGCATAGAATTCCTGTTATTCAGGTTTTTCTTAGAAAAGAGAGTTCTTAGTACTTAACAATTTCTTGAAAATCTTTAAAAATGATCAGTAGCTGGAGATAATGAAGAGTTAGCAGACTATTGAGAAAGAATGGAAAGACGACAGAGAAAGCAAACCTTTAGCTCCGTGCTGGATTGAGCAAATGGGAAGCAAGTAAATAGAAGAATTGGCGACCGCTAGACTACCCAAAGTGATGAAAGGCCAAATTTTGCTTCAACACAGCGAGAGAAGAGTGGAAATTGCAACAACATCAAGTGTAGATCTGAAGTAAGATTATCTGAGTAAGAAATTATTGAAGCAGTCCATCCATTGTGAGCCTTTAAAAAGATTTTTTTCGAATTTTCATTAAGAATTTTTACTGTATTAATTCTAAGCATTTTCATGTGTTTATTTTTAAGATATTGCAAAATTTATTTTAATTTTTGAGATTGTTCTGTTTAC
This sequence comes from Rhysida immarginata, assembly GCA_023313115.1. Classification (NCBI taxonomy): domain Eukaryota; kingdom Metazoa; phylum Arthropoda; class Chilopoda; order Scolopendromorpha; family Scolopendridae; genus Rhysida; species Rhysida immarginata. The sequence continues at coordinate 404,781 of JAHWFO010004016.1, read as the reverse complement.
ATCCCAAGTGTAATAATCCCGGGCAACGCCGGGTACCTCTTCTAGTTCTTTATATTTAAGAAACTTAATCTCAGGCAACCTTATTTTCAGTAAGCAGTAACTTTATTACGAGGCGTAGGACGTTGAAGAGGGATACCTCATAATAATAGATTAAAGAAGGACTTTTAGTCACCTGTTAACTCATAAACCCAGCCAGAATACTGTAATTAACTCGTCTTCAATGAATACTTCATTTATGGCGAGTGTAATAAAACCCGGCAGTTGTTGGGAGAAACAAAAGAAGGAAAAAAAAATAAAAATAAAAAAAACAACGCAAAGGGGAGGTAAGAGTCTTAATGGCTTCGAAGCGGAAGAAAAAGAAAAATGAGAAGTGGAAAGGGGGGGGGGCGTTAGAGTAAGGGCCGAGAAGAATTTAGAATCACCTCCCCCCCACCATCTTCAACCTTTTTTGGTTTTAAGTTTACATTAGAACAAAGTGCAACGTCACCGGCACCGGTGCTAAGAAGACGAGGATTAATGAAGAGCCATTTATTTTGCATTAAAAATAAATAAAAACGCTTTCAGTGAGTATGTAAAAAAAACAACGTGAAAAATTCTTCGGTATAAATTCCACTCACAAAGACGCTAAGAAAAACAACAAAAATTCATTATGCGTAACCAAATGTTGCTCTCGCCGTAATGAAGGTATGCCCGCTATCGTGAGTCCACTCAAAACTAGTAAACAGGTGAAAAACTCGCTTTAACGATAATACGAGATAAAAATCGGTGAAAACTGAACCCTCAAGAGATTTCCAAGAAACCGATCTCTTCTGCATTTCATAGCCTACAAACAAAGCTGTTTTGAGATATTTCGAAAATGTATTTTTAACTCGACGTAGCTGATTTAAACCACCAAACCACGAGAGAACAGCGGTTCTTTAAGCCGAAATAAAAAAAAAATATCCGTTGATATACAACGTGATAAAATTCCCGAGAGGGCTCAATGCTTAATCTCCAACACAATGGGCAAAGTGAGGTGCGTAAAGCACAGACTCCCAGCCGCGAAATAAAACATCCAAGAGAAGCTACGCTTGGCGAGCCTCGAAAATATTCTCTCGTAAATAATTTCCTCAGTAAAAGAGTGAGAGTATGCCAAGGCCAGTGGGCATTCCAAAGGTCAGTTAAAGTAACTGTATTTGCAGCAAAATACATAACGCCAGACTGGTGCCTCCCTATCTGTTTGCCTTTTGGAAGCACCCAACAGAAGAGACCTTCTTCTGGCCAACATATACATACAAAAAAAAAGATCCCAGACGTGAGTAAGAGAGTGCTAAGTGCCCTGGATTCTCCACCCCATCTTCAGTGTGGATATAAATAGAGCCATCTAACCGGACATGAAAAGCTGGAACAAGTGCCAAAATCAAGACCTTCCTAAACGAAGACCTTCCAGAGGGAAGACCTTGCAAACTCGACCGCCCGCTCCATTTAAATAATAATTAGCAACAAAGGAGGATAAAGATTACAACTTTGTAGAGGAGACTATTCCTCTTCAGATGTAAAAAAAAAATTAATAATAATACTGCCCAAAAAAAAAAGCTACTCTCGAGGCTTTCAGTCAGAACCAACTGTTGCCTTCCACACTCTCACTCCCAACCGCTTACTAATAAAAGCTGTTTCAATGTTTACACGGCTCTCCCCGGATGAGTCACTCGCGAGCAATTCTCGGCCCCACCGAGAGAGAGAGAAAGAGAGAGAGAGACTGTCATTTTTGCTCTTGTAAACCAAATGTCAACAACGCACGTATATAAAACCGGTGTCAATAGAAGACAAGTGTGACAAAGGAATCCCCGCGGGGACACCTATTAGGACAGCGCAAAAAAATAGGAAAAGTCAAACAGACGTGTAAAGGGAGGGGGATATCTTCAAGACATATTCCCCCCCAAAAAATCCATATTTTTTCAATTCTATTATTATAAAACGTACTTATTTACACAACCATACATTATTATTTGTTGGTAATAATTAACCATGTACTCCGTCTCTTTGAGAAGAGAATTACAATATGATCGCCGGAAAATACCCCCTAGGCAGATCTAAAACCTAAAAGGCAATTCTATATTTCCTAATCTAGTTTTCTGTAACTTCTAGAATATTGGCAGCAAAACAAAAATTTTTAGCTTCAGTTTTAACAGTACTGTATATCATAAAACCTGAATTCCGTTATGTGTTCCGTAAGTAATTCCGAAAAATATATTTTATCATTATACTGGGTGAGGCATTTATCTTGAGACAACTGAATATCTTGGAAACTAAGCATTGTAAAAAAAATGCCCAAAATCAAAAGTGTATTATTTCGCGGTGGAAATTCAGTAGTTAAAAAAATTATCCTCCCCCCTTGTGAGTAGGGCTGGGGGGGGGGGGGTAACTTTGAAATCATAAATAGGAACCCCTATTTTTAATGGTATATTTAGATTGTACACAATATTCGAGAAATGTTTTATTCTTGGTGTTTTTTTCAATTAACCCAACCGTTTAGGAGATATAGATCCTGAAAGTGTGGAACTTTTAAAGTTTTGAACCCAATTTTATCGATGAAGACAACGAGATAGAGAGTTGGTCTGCAGACATTCCTATTCTATTTTTTGATGGTCTTTAAGAATCCGAAGTCAGAAATTCAAAAATTCAAAATCTTTTATTACACAAGTAAACGTTTGAGGGCAGCAGTCCTATGGAGACAGAGTCTGCGCGTGTGTATTGAAAAATATGGGGGTGGGTAATTTTTTAACTACTGAATTTCCACCGCGAAATAATACACTTTTGATTTTGGGCATTTTTTTTTTTACAATGCTTAGTTTCCGAGATATTCAGTAGTCTCAAGATAAATGCCTCACCCTGTATATAAACTTTCTGTATATTCAATTCTCTAAAATTATTTCCAGAACTGTAACGCCTTCTTAAACCATACATAAACACAAAGTTAACTTCTTTCACTAATTGCAAAGTCAATGTCTACAAGCATATCCCGTACTTTTCCAATGACGGAACATTCCACAAATCTTGAAATTTTACTGCAAAACTTGGTTATCTTATATATTTTCTGATTAAAATTATACACGTTATTACACTGTTCTACAAGTAAAAAGTTGCATGCATGAAAACAGCTGATCTTACATAATTTTGGGGTGCTAAAAGCGAAAATGACATTTAAAAATGCTCATTAGCTCTAGTTTCCATGATGTAGTCAATCACCTAATGAAGCAATTAAAAGCATAAAAAATATAAATACTACAAGAGAAAAGCCGAAACGACACAAAGTGAAAATAAAACTAGTGCGAAATTTAAACTTTTAAACTGAGTTTACTAATTTAGTTTTGCTTGATAAACATATAAACAATTGTCAATATTATTTAACTTTATACTTGTTGAAAGATATGGGTCAACATACAAGAATTAGGTTTTGGAGTATTATGTACTTATTACCCATAGTTGAAAGACGTAAAATTTCCATTTGCACGAAAACTAGAGCCAATTGACAGATTAAATTGTTATATTTGAATTCAGCAGGTGAAATTCATTAAGAAAAGACACATTTCGTTTAGAAAACTGACGTAGAACAGTATTATCCGTGCAACAGTGGTTTTCCGCGAATATAGTTAAGGAAAAGTTGGCCTACAGAATGATATAATTTTTTTATTAAAAATTTATTAAAAAATTTACAAATAAATACATTCACAATAAATATTATTATTAGTATTTTCAGACATACATGTTGCATTTTTATAAAGAATAGCCACAAATCCACTTATAAAGAATAACCACACTTATAATCCTCCCGAAGCAATTTCCTCGGCTTGTATGGGAAGATTAATACAGATTTATTCTATTATTACTCAAATATTTTTATTAATTTATAACTAAAAAATTATAAATAATACAAATTAAAATATATTCAATCCAGGATCACCACATTAAAGAATTCCTAATCAAAAGACTTTTTAAGCAAGTTATATGAGGTCAGACCTAATATCCAATCTTTCTGAAAATTTTTGGAATTTAGACTGCTTTCTTATTTCTGCAGTTTGATTTTAGATAATTTTTTTTAATCAAAATATATTGCCAAATAAAATAATAATAAAATAGTTCATCAATTTCATGATTTTCGACTCTTTTCATGTTTTTAATGTTAATAAAAGTAATAATTTAAAATGTTCCTCCAAGTTCCTTGAATGTTCCTTGAATGTTCCTTCAAGTGATATGCAGTCAAAAAAAAAAAATCTATAAAAGATGAGGGGGTGTCGAATTTCAGCATTCTGCCGACAGGAGCCGCCTGCTCCTAGAAGCTTAAAATAGAGAGCGGTTCTACTGGAATTCTAAAATGATAATTAAAAAAAAGAAAAAAAAAGAACAATTTTGCATAATATGAAATGCCAAATCCTTTTTCTAATTTTTTCCCACTTAATATAAGCGAATTGAAATAAGCTTTAAGATCAGCTCGCCACCTATTGCTCCACAACCATTTTTATTTAAAGAAACACACATGAAAGAGCACAAGTGTAGAATTCTATCCATTACCCTTCCTGGCTTTCCTTTATTCCCATTCAAGCTAATCTTCCCTGGAAGGAATGCTACTTCAAAAAAAGATGAAATTTCCACTCAAAAAAAACAAAACAAGATTTACTGCAAAAATCCCTCAAACTGGACATTGTATAATAATAATGATTAATTTAAGCTTCTGGAAGCTTGTCATCTTTTTATTTATAACCATCCGTATAATAATTAATAACCTCCAACAATCGAAGTTTACGCAATCCACTTCAAAACAAAATAAAAAAAAATATTCCATAAATATAAATGAAAATTAAAAAAAAAAAAACTGCTTCTGGGTCATCGTGTATCAAAAGGATTATAATTAAACATGTTTACAAGAGACATCGCTATTCACTCACATCGGTTTCGAAAACAAAATCCCGGCGCTGCTGCTATTATTATTATATAACCAGAATTGCGAGTAAAAAAATGATAACGGAGACGGAAGAGCGCGTCACCATGTTCGAAAGAGAAAGAGAGAATAGGAACTAGGAAATCGGAAGGATGAGGGGAAATTCTACAAAACTGGATTTGGCAACGCAATTTAAGACAAACTTGATGCAAAAAGTTCTCGATTACGCAAAGTAGGTTGATCAAAATTCATTAGTCCATACTTTCAGTTTCTGAAATGTAATGGGTATCAATTTAACACCCTATAAGATTTTGTTGAAGAGTTCCCAGCTTATACAAGAATATTCATAGATGATCTGCAAGTAAAGGAATGTTCTATTACCATTATCTCTCAAAGTGTTTAATTTATAATTAAATAGAGAAAAATAGTAAAGAAAATTCTACGGCCTAGACTCGAATCAGGCACATTCGGGTTGCCGTCCCGGTCCTATGAGCATTGGTTACAACGCGGATCCTTGTTCGCAAGCCAGGATTATCTTGCGGTGAATAATATTATAAATATAACTGGAAAATGATTCTAGGAAGATATTTTGATAGCAAAAGCTTCCACGTCTACCGCGGTTTAGTGGTTATAGCGTCGGTTATAGTTCCTGGTTCGATTCCAGGCCGTGGAATTTTCTTTATTATTTTTTCTCTATTTAATTATTAATATCCGGATGTATGGCTTGAAATATTCCTCTAAACCCATTTTTCCAGTTATATTTATATCCGAAATTTATTCAACTTAATGAGAATCCGTTTCGGGGAGGGGGGGGAGTTACATAAAATTTGGTCAACTAAGAACGTAATATGCACAGATGAAAAATTTTACGGGAAATTTCAACATGCCTTCACAAATCATGAAGAAAATTTTTATATGGGATGTGATTGGTAGGATGGGCTCCGGAATAAAAAGTCCATCAATATGGTTTTATGCTAATATTTAATTCTTCTATATATAACCATTTTCTCGGTTTCTCCACTTGCTCAGTTTCTCAATATTCTGCTAACTCTCCATTATCTCCAATTGGTGCTCATTTTTAAAAATTTTCAAGAAAATGTTAAGTTCTGTTTAACACATTTATATTACTCTTTCATTTCGGTATTTCATCATTTTCAAGGTTTCATTTCCAAGGTTTAAGCAAAATTTAAAATCTTACAACAATACTGATTTTACAAAGACGGTTTTATACATTGTTTTGTCGACAATTGTTAAACGATGACATTATTGGATTTTAATAATTTCAAATTATTGTCTGCCAATTAATTTTTTGTAGTAATATGTTTACTTATTTTCTAAAATATCTATTAAATTTTCATTTTGAATAGTCATGATATTTCCAGTGTGTGTATGGATTAAAATCTTCAACTCCAAAATGACTCATGGGGCAAAACAATTTATTTTCAAAAATAATTCGTCTCAATGAGAGGAGTCGGTACATGTCGAATTTATTGACTTTTGTTCGCTTGTATGGAATGCAACATCCATTTCAGAAAAAAAAAAATGATACATCTTAAAAGGGTTAATCAATTGTCATAAAAAATACGTCAAAGCCCTGTTTAAGGAACCCTCTAAGAGTGCATAAATATCATTTGGTTCTACTGTTTGCCTTTCAGAGGAGTTAGCTGTGTAAAATTTGGCCACACATGTACAGACAATTTTTTTTTTTTTTTTATACAAAATTTCAACATATCTTCTTGAATTATGAGTTTTTAAGTCAATTTCAGTGAGAAAAAAAAAACTGAGTTGGGTTGGGCGACGTAAACATAGCACCAAATTATCCTTTATCCTTTTACGAATTTGATGATACACAAACTAAATAATAGTTATTAATTAAAAATACAAATTAAATAAAAAATAAGATATAATAAACAAAAATAATTAATCAAAATCAAAATAAAAAGCTGACGTTTCGGATAGAGACTATCCTTTATCAAAGCAAAAAAGGATAATTCTCTAA
>JAHWFO010004016.1:365086-387864 GCA_023313115.1 Rhysida immarginata | reverse complement strand
GGGGGTATTTTTGGGATTATGCATTCAGTCAATTAAATACCAGGAATATTTCTTTTAAAAAGCAGCATAGAAAGTATAAAAATGTTTTTTGTGCAAGACGGCACCAATGTACCTAATAGTCACGTAAAGTTTCAGCGCGATCTGTTAACCAGTTTGTTTACAGCTGCTGGTTAATCGACCAACCCTATGTTCTGATTTTTAAAATGGATAAAAATGTCGAACAAAGAGTTTGCCTTAAATTTTGTACTGCTATCGAGCTGTCTTCTGCTGATTGTTTGGAAAAGGCCAGATTGTGGTAGAACAATTCTTGGTTTTGCACCACGATAATGCGACGCCTCACACATCGATCCTTGTACGCGATTTTTTGACCAAACCCTCAATGAGTTTCATCGACCAGGCACCGTATTCTCCTCTTTATTCCTCCTATTCTCAAAACTCAAATTACCACTTCGTGAATTACTGTTTGAGTCCATAAAACAAAATTCGCCGATGGTCTTTCAAAGAAGTTTCGAAGATTAGTTTTTCGTTTGCACTAGTGCATCGTATCAAATGAGACATATTTTGAGGGCGACAAAATAAATTTGGATGATTAAACCTATTTCCCATTATTCTATTTATTGAACTGAAGATATAACCAAAATAGGATTATATATATAAACAAACGTTTATTGGCTCCAAAAAAAAATTCAAGGTTGTGTTGACTACACCAATTCGTTTCTTAAATCTGCAAGGTAGTTATAAAAGACTGTATATAAAAAAATCCCTACGCATTTTATAAAATAATTTTTTTAACTATTACCTAATCCACTTCTTCGATCCTAAACGTAAAATTGACGCCTAAACCATCATCTCCTTTTCATCAACAACTTCAAACCCCTCCTCGATTCGTGTATATTTTTAGAAATACAAATTATAACACAGTCAAGGAAGAAAAACACCACAAAATGCAGACTTAAAAAAACAACTTAAAACTGCTCGAAGCGATCGCTTTAATTCTGCAATTATTACTAGATGGACAATGAAAATAAAACTAGTTTCTGATGAGAGAGAGAGAGAGAGAGAGAGAGAGAGAGAGAAGAAGGAGGAGGAGAAAGAAAGAAGAACCGAAACATAAAAAAAAATCCAACTTCACCACCCTATTGTATATATAAAGATAGAAGAAGAGGAAAGGAGAAGCCAATTTTTTTTTAATATATTTAAATAGAAAGATGGGAAGGGAGGGAAGGAAGAAGAGGCAGTGATTATGTCCAGAAATCGTTATTATTAACCCTTTTTAAATTAGAGTTCCCTGCCAAGATGACATCAAGGGAGAAGGAGAGAATGTTTTTTTTTTCCTCCTGTGTTGATGGGTTTTCGTATTGTCCTCATGGAATTAAAAAAGAAAACGATAAGAAAGAAGGAAGCAACAAGATTTACTGGAAAGGAACGGCAAAAGAACAAACTTATACGTTGTATCTTATTTTGATACTTCAATCCTATTTTATGCTATATACGAGGGGGAATGGGAAAGTTACCCGAGTTTGCGTTTTATAAATTATTTTCAAACATTTAGAGTGAACCAAGTTCTATTTTGGAAACTTTATTCATTCATTTGTTTATGCAGCCGTTCCAACGTGCAGTTAGGAGTTCAGTGCTGGGAGTTTCGGATATCCATGTCATAGATTTCGTTCGGCTGACTGCGAAACCATCTTCGGACAGCAATTTTCATTTCATGGTCAGTTTATAAACGCTGACCTCTAAGGACCTTTTTTTTTTTAAATTCTAGTTAATTGTCCACATGACGGGAATTATTCGTACATTCGGAACAGGTACAAAACTCAATAAATTAATTCAGTAAATTAATATTCGAAAATATTTTTTAAGAAGAACCCTCTCCCTAAAAAATAAGGAAAAAAAATTCAATGTAAATCTATTTTTTTAATATTTTCCAGGTAATTCGATAAAAATGATCTAAAATTATTAAAAAACGATATAAAAATTGAAGATTCATGCAGGAGTGATGCCCTTCCCTTACTTTTACTTTGGGGGGTTTTGTATCTGGGGGTTTTGTCCGGATCCCTAAATTCAAACAAGAGTGTGGAAACGCATGTCATCACCAGTGAGAAAAACATTTTAAGACCATGAAAAATGCTGGTAAGGTAATGGAATGGTCTTTTGGGACCCCATTGTGATGGTCCCTATTCAAGAAATGCTTCTGACTTTAGATGACATTGCACTGCTTCCTTATAATTAACAGGTCATGGCACCTTCTTGTGCACTAAGAGAACACTATTCATAAATTGCTTCAATAACATTGCTCTCTCGATCAGACCCATTCAGTATACTCATTAATAAACATATCCTTCAGTAGCTCAAATCTACTAGTGAATTCAGTGACAGCTTCTCTGCGTCTACGGATCACTTCATGAAGTTCCTTTGAAAAGTCTTTTTCAGAAAGATTCGCAAACCGCCTAACGAATTTGTTGACATTGGTAAGCTTATACAGAAACTGGTCACATGTTGTGGGGAAACATTGCAAAACATTGCGGCGAATGCGTTGAAAAAATGAGGCAATAAATAAAGTTTCCAAAATACAATTTGAATCGCTTTGAAAGTTTGAAATTAATTTATAAAACACAAATTCCGATTATCCGTCGTAATATTAAAAAATGTATTTTACATAAAGCTATCGAAAATATTTAAATGTTTTCTAATACCAAAAATCCTCGACCACCATTCTGATTTCAACATTTGTAATATCCCGTAAAGAAATAAAAATCAGGAAATTTTGAAAACTTTCTCTCCATGAAAATCCGTATTTCGTTAACCATACAAAACAGGAAAGGCAAACAAGTATCATCATATATACCCGAAATTCACAATGTATGTGTACCCAATATTAAAAAAAAATTTCGTCACCACCAGCATCAGACGGAAAGGATAATTGAATCGGGCAATAATTTTTCTTGCGAGTAAAAAATTCAATTTGTTGACTCAGCCTCCTTCCAATTCACAGAAAATTGCGTTTTTCCTCTTTCCTTCCCTAATGCAACAAAATTACTGTTTACAATTTTCACTTTTATTCATCCTACGTCGATTACATATAATTTTAACTTGTTTACATACATGTACCTTAATAGGCATCTTAGTAAAGAATGAATGGATATTTATAAGAGAAAAGGACGAGACACAAAAACCCTGGAATGCAATAAATAAAAAAATGCATCTTAGTAAAAAAATTCATGGCAAGCATTTACCTATAATTCAAGTAACCCGCATTTTTCTTTAGCATTACCTTTTATCAAACCTTTATCTCAGATTCAACTTAAAAATAATTACAATTATACATTTATATACAATTATCTAACAATATACGAATCATATGCAAATCTTAATGTTAAAATAACACTATTAACTTTTTTGGAATATAATTGAGCTTTGTGCATTTATAAACACAAACGCACCTTTTGCGCAACCCGGTAGTAGTAAAGGAGATCGCAACAAATTATACGAATGCAGAAGGAAGACAGACGACAATTATAGCCATCCATACTTTAATAAAGCTTAATTCATCATTAAAACTTAATATAGGAAAAAAAAAGTTGTCTCCTCTGTTCTTGGATACACAGACAAAAAAGACGCCCGTAAATACTCCTCGCTTAATAAGGAAAAATTACTCCCTTTTCCCGCCAAACAATAAAAGGTATCGAGTGGCTGACCCTTTGGTTACTCAGCATTGCCATCTGTTACTACCGGTGGATACAAAAGAAAAAGGAAGAGGAAGGAAAGGAAGGAAGGAAGTCTCATCAAAACGTTTCGAAGGAAGGCTCAACCAACACCACCACCACCACTATCGCTGGACAACCGATGGCACTGCCGTCGTCACAAAACAAGTGGTGCTCAGGGGTTAAAGACCCCAACGGGGGGTAGAAAAAGGAGAGATGGGAAAAAAGAAGAAGGGAACTGATAATTGTAGGCAAACACAGGAAACAACCAACGGCCAAAATAACGCAGCAAATGAGTGACTTTGGAAAAAGAAGACGAACTTTGATGCCTCCCTTCTACGAAAACGATTGAAAGACTCCACCCTTGACATCAAAGAAATTTAATTTAAAAAAAATATAAAAATAAATAAATTTCAGACAGCAATATGTTATTATTTTCCTATTAATTAAATAAAAAAGTGAAAGCAGGTATCAAAAAACGAGTAACGGAGTCTGTAGCAATTTATACGAAAAACGATTGAGGGAACAATCAGATGGAAATTTTCAAAATTCACCACAAAAATGATGATAATTATTTTATGAATTTTTTTATAAATTCCTTAATTTTATTTAAGATATTACCAGATTTATTGTGTTTCAATTTCATGATGTTTATATCAAAGTTTTAAATCACGGAATATTCAGCTAAAGGACTGAAAGGAGGACACCAAGTTATTGAGACGCAAATTTCACTTTTCACCTTATCACAAATAAGTTTACCAAGGGCTTATTATTATTTTTGTTTTTTTAAAAAAGGTAAAAGCTAATAAATTCGCATTCTAGAAAACTACGCCTAAATTAATAAAACTTTATTAATTTAAACCGCACGAAAGAAGCATTAGCCGAAAAAAGATTTTTTTTCATAAATGGATAAGACTTAAATAGCTCTCATTACTCAAGGAACGGTACTAAAAACTTCTCCAACATAACATAAATATTCTTCAACAACGACACTGACCATCAATATTCTAAACAGGCAACATTAAATATCTCGTTCTATTATGAACGAAAAGATGCCAACTGGAGACACCAATAGACAATACCAACAGAATAATCAAAGGAAGATCCCAACTCTTCAAATAATAATCGAAATAGCTAATTAAAAAGAATTACGTAAGAGCTCTGATCGAAATATGCCATCCAACCAATTACATAAACTGATAGTTACTGAATTGACCAATAAACAGAAGTATTCATCATCACAACCTTTCTTAAACTTAAGAAATTGTATAGAACACTAAACGATACTAGACAACCAGCTTATTTATGAAGAAGCTTACGAACTCCTTCACAATTAGAACCTCCACAAAGACTGAAGATTATTAATGGTGGAACAGTCAATAATTTGGCATAAGTTTTTTTCTACATAGTATGCTTTAATGACATCTCGGTCATGCTCATGTGAATAATATTTCACGCCAATACTTATTAATCTTAAATCCCAAACACGTTAAATTTTGCCACATAACCCCTGAAGAATGCAAACTTATAATAATAAACATTTTTCTACATAATACACCCAGATTAAAAATGCTCTTTATAGATGTGCACAAATCACTCAGCTCACGTTTTACAAATGATATCAGAATACGCCAATCTAAATCCTGCTTTAATCTCCAATGCAATTTTAATCAATAGTAATGCAAAAGTATTTAGGGGTTGATATTATATGCTAAATTAAGTATTATAATTTATTGTTACTATTAAAACCTCTGAAAATATGTAATTTATAAATTAAATTTTTTTATGAATTAAATAAACAAAGTCAACAGAAAACTTGTTAGACGTAATCAATTCTTAGAGTTCTGAATATTAACGTACAAACTCATTGAACCGTTGATCATCAGAAGACCAGATGGAATGTCTTGTTTTGGTGAAATTCTTTTTTCTTTAACCATCATTAATCAACTAACAAAAGAACATTCTTCATTAATGTTTTCTGTCACCAATAATCACAGTAGTCTGGTCAAAAATGTTGGTTAAAGAAACAGAAGAACTTCACCAGAACAACATCTGGTTCATCAAGACATTCCATCAGTCTTCAAAAGATCAACGGTTCAATGATTTGAAAGTGAATATTCAGAACTCCACGAAAGAATTACGTTTACCGACTTTCTGGTGACTTTGTTTATTTTAATTCATAAAAAATCTTAATTTAAACAATTATATATTTTCGGAATTCAATAATAATAATAAACCAAATATTTAATTTATTTGGTAATATAGAGTATTCGAATTAGAAGAGACTTTAGCCGAACGAAGCAATTAAAGTCTGCTTAAGCCATTCTATTAAATATAAACTAACCTAGCAATTTAAACTAGAACAGAGAATTAACCAATAAATTGTTAATGAGTTCATACAAATAAAAACATATACAATAGACAATGGAAATTGATGGAGGCCATAGAAGATTTTTATTAATTCAATCATTAATAATGGAAAATAATCTCTGAACTTTTGGAAGAGGCAGACAAACTATATTAGGAACACAAATCTCCTTATACATACAGATTAATAGTAAACGCATTTTTAAATTAAAGTGTAAAACTTAATATCTGAGCTACATATGAAAAGAAGCTAATATTAGATCGAACTATTTCCCAGTCTTAATTCTCTTTATTATCGCTGTAAAAGCCTTCGACAGTAATTTTTATAATTTTTTTTTTCTGAGGGAAGAGTTAAAATAACGGCAGGTAAGACAAAGAACTTTCAACATAATAAAAGGCGACTTTTTCTTCTTTACAAAAGCTGTATTTCAAAAGAGAAAGAGTGTGTATGTGTAGGGTGAAAAGGAGCAGATTGCTCCGGCTAGACAACTGCACGCCTTCACATGTTGGGCTAAAGGCTTTGCGTGAGTCGAGATAGAAAACCGGGCAAGATAAGAGGACCCGGTGAGACTGTAATTGCCCAATGCTTATTATTTCAACTAAGCGAGGCCTGAGAAATACCCTGAGGTGACCAATCAGGAGAAGGCATTAAAGAAACCCCCCACCGAAAGAAAAAGAGGAAAGGGAAGAAAGGAAAAATGGACGGGAAAATAAAAAACACTCAACAACAACAACACAACAACACGCCATCCATCGCTCCATCCATTCTTCACTGAGCCATGCCAAAAAGAAAAAAAAAAATAAAAAAAGGGGGAACATGGAAGAAATCTAATAAGAATATGATAAAAAAAAAGAAGAAGAATAATCATAAAAATTTAACTGTTAAAAAAAGTTGAAGAGAAGGCGATCTGCATGTGAATTTCATGTGAAGTCCGATTTCACCACCAACGTCCTCAATAGCAGCGCGCAATAGCCCAATGGCTTCATCGTTGCTATCTATCTATATCAAATCTACCTACGCAGGTGAATCACCAATGACTTTTAATTTTCATTGCCGGGAAAATGAAATAGGGAGGTGGGAACCGGGAAAGAAAAGGTTACGTTAAAAAAAAAACGGTCGAGTAGAGGGAAGTGAAACATTGCGGAACAATTGCAACGGAAAAGAAAAAGGAGAACCCCATAAAGATTTAAGACTCTTAATAAATTAAAAAAAGTATTACATATTTAAAAAGCAGCTTTAAAGTTCAGAAAACTATACGATTTTAACAATTAAAGCACAGAAATGTTTTTTAGATCGTTACAACTTAAATCAACAGCTGCCATTAGAATTCTGTGAACCTTTATTTTGTGAAGCCATGTGTCTTTTATAACTATTACTGAATAAATTAACTTGCAAGTGCTTTTTACAGAAAAATTTTTTGTAAAAAGTATATTTTATTATAAAAAGTTCGTTATTTCCTTCCAAATTACAGCATGCGTTCCAAAAGGAAAACAAAAGAAGTTATCAATCACTTATCAATTGGTTATTTCAGATAAAATCATTAAAAATGATACCGACACACAATATGTAGTTTAAAATAGTTTTTAAAGTCATTCCACAATTTCACCATATAATAAGGAATCGACTTGACTTTAAAAGGCCAAAGTGATAAAAGGAATTTCCAGACAAGATTTTCTTGCTTGTCTACACTGGCGGAGATACGACTAAAAAAACTGTTTACGAACTGGGTGGTTCTCTTCTTTAATCGTTTTACATAATATTCGCTAGTTGGAGAATAGAGTCAAAGGTTCATAAACTATTACGACATTATGTCATAGAGTCGTACATGTATTATTTAATGCTATGGCAGTTCGAATTATTTTACTGTAAACCAATCTTAGTCCAACTAACGGAAGACCATAGATGGGCCGCATAGCTGATAAGCATTCCTGTTTTCAAACGGACTGTTTAAACTCAATGCAATTTAAATGCTTGGTGTACAGTCTCAAATGAAAACGAAATTGGAGACACAAGTGTTACGCTCAAAATTTCATCTGAGGCAATGTCCAAGATTTAATTCAGGTCAGACTCACGGCTTTCTAATTGTTTAAAATCATAAGCAGATATCACGATTAATCTCTTCCAAAATAAAACGTGATATTGTTACTAGCAAAATATTTTAACAAGTAAAAAAACACAAAGAGAAGATAATAATTAAACTGGTGGGCTTTCACTGAAACACAACTTCTGTGAAGTTAAGGAACATCAGGCACGGCTAGTCACTGGAGGGCGACTCATCAGTGACTCATGATCTTCACTCCCCCCCCCCCGGCTGCTATGACCATCCAGTACTGTGACCATCATACAGCAGTCGTTAATCCAGGTCCATCCAGGGACCCAACTCGTCTGCCTCAGGCCATACAGGCTCTGGATGGACGTATTGGATTACAATAAATAAAATAAAATAAAAAAATAATTGACTTTTACTTCATTTCTAAAAGAAACTCCTCAAACATATCTTAATTACAAAATAGGAAAGGGGAGGAAAAACTCCACGACCTGGATACGAACAAGGGACCTTCTGCTGGCTCTTATCAATTGAGTTACCGCGGACAATGAACCGCAAAGCTGTTACAACATGACTACATGAATTCCACGAAGCCACAAATCCGCTCAACGGGCGGAGCAGCCCCCGACTCGCAAATCAGGAATCCTCCTTATCCTTAAACCATCAAATAAATTGATGAAATTCAACTCAAAGAGAAGATAATAATATAACTGAAGAAACTCTTCAAGGAAATCTTAATTACAAACTAAAAAAGGGAAGGAAAAATTCCAGTGAAAGACGTGGTCTCTGGTTCGGGTCCAGTCGCGGAATTTTTCCTTCCCTTTTCTAGTTTGTAGTTATGTATAAAATATTTTAGCAAGTTGATTAAAATCATCTTCAATATAGGTCGTGATCAAGAGGTTTAAGGAGAAATTAGAAAATAGAGACCATAAAGACTACAAATATAGAAGATCCCTTCATAATTCTAATCTTTGACGTTTGTTCTATGTAATAATTTTTCCGTGCAATATTTTTGAAAATTTCTTTCAATAGGTTTAAACTTGCTAGGTTTTGCTATTCGCAGCCAACGATCGTAGCTCCTCAATTTCACCTTTTTCATCGTCTAAAAAGCCAACAAAAATACACAATGAGTGATGTTACATGGTGGTAACGAAAAACGGGGAGACTTTTCGGGAGGATAAAATTGTTCAAAAAAGGCGATAATTTCAGTCATCCAGAACAGCGTTGAAGCCTCTAAATGGTATTCACTCCTCTTCCTTCTCCATCATTATAATGTACAAATACTCAATTACCTATCATCTCACTTCCTCCTCTTTTTAAGGTAGAATGAAGTTTGTGTGATTGTTGTTGTTATATATTTTTTTTAATTATAAAGTAATTAATAAAAAATATTCAATTTCCATGTACGAAACAAAACGAAAACAAACAGAAATGAGTTGAAGTTCTATGAAATCAATTTTTTTTTTTCAAATAGCTTTTGAAAATTTTTTTGAAATAATACAATTTTTGAATAAAATAAACAAATGTGCGCAACGAATATTTTTATTATTTAAAAATTGTTTAATCTTGATTGATATACGTGCAGGGATTATGATCAGCATTCAAACAGCGTCAGTGGACATCATCGATACTCACGAATAGTTTATATAAAGGAACTCTGTAATATTTTAACAATTTTATTAGCGGTAAAACAATTTTTAAAGCGGGTATTAGCCCTACAAATTTAAAGGATTATTAACATTATTATTATGTTTATTCTTATCATATAGATGCTGTTCTTCTTGCCTCGCGTACTACTTACTGTTAAAGACTTTAGAATTTTATTTCATAATTCTCTATCTTTCTCTCATCATATTACCTCCATTACTAAGGAAACTTGCAAGAGAATTTGAATTTGTAAAGAGACTCATTTTTTTAATGATCCAACCATTTTTTTTGGCTCGTTTTAAGACAATTATTTTACCTCAGATATTGTATGGAATGTGGATCTGGCATTCTGGGTCTTCTCAAAATTTTATTTTAATACAAAGGAAAAACACATTTTTATAAGTTTTTTAAAGTTTAGATTCCCTCAGAATAATTTGAATACTAACAACTCGGAAAATTTTAACCTCTCTTTAGTTTTTCATAATTACATGTCAAAAATCTTTATAAAAATGTTTAGCGGAAGAATCTATGTTCCGGATATTCATTATTATATTGGAACCCGTGAATTCAGATACAAGAGACATTCTGAAACTTTATTTTTTCTGAAAATATGGAGAACTAACATTGTTAATGTTGACCCTTTTTATAAATTTATTAATATTTTTAATAAATTTACTGCTGATCAATGAATGATTATTCTCTCTGCTTTTAAACTTGCCACTCCTAATGTTATTGTTTCCTCGTAATTGTTGTCTGTGTTCGTATAGTAACCCTATTTTTGGAATCTGTCAGTTGGGGGGGGGGTCTGATTGGATTTCTCGATTGATACAATTATTATTATTATTATTATTATTATTATTATTATTATTATTATTAATGTAGAGTTATATTATATTCAAGGTAAATATATATCGATATATTTTTTGGATAAGTTTACAACTTTTTAATCAAAAAATTAATTTTTGATAAAACTTACAATTGAGAAATTTTTCACAAACTTATTTTTGATAAATATATTTTTAAAAAAAGTGTACGTAAATTTTCAATATTTTTTGTAACCACATCGGTAAATATTTAATTTATAAACTTTATTGAAACAAGCATTGTCATGTTTATTTAATTCTCTTGTTGCGATATTAAATTCCATTTATTAACACATCAAGTAATTACACAAATCTAATGACAACAAGCAATATGACCAATACAAAAGTATTCCTCTTAATACATACGGATGACAACTTTTGACTGATCCCTGGAAATCAACAAGTTGGTACGCGTCGCAGAAGTGCTTTGTAATCAACCTCCAAAAATTCAAGAAATTTTGAAGCTGTGCACTGTTTTTGCAGAGGAAGAAAACTCATTGTAGGTCTTGATGACGAAACTTTCCACATCGAAAGTCAGTACTTTTAATGCATACTTAATGCAGTTATTCAAAATGTGGCACTTATTTGAAATTGTGTTTTGCAACCGCTAGTTAGCACTTGTATCGTAATCCTGTGTTTACTATTTACTGAAACATTTACTAAAATCTGCTTATTTTGAAATCCAGGGCAGGGTCAAAATGTTACCTGGACGGTTGGAGGCCCTATTAATACACAACAACGTAAAAAAAAAAAATGTTTGTTAAAATCTACACTTAATTGAATTCTTGTTTATTTTGGAAAAGTCTAAGCTTCTCGAAACCAAACATTTGTGACTTAATCATTGCCGTAATCACTGACAAATAAGTAGATCATAAAACTTTTTTAAAGTGCGATTCACATCTCAAATTTAATAACTATTCTCATGTATAAATAAAAAAAAAAATTAATTTTCCATTCAAAATTTCTTTACTAAATCCATCAAACAGACTTCAAACAGACAACCTGAAAAGATGTTTTCGAAAATCAAATAATATAATTAAAAGAAATAATTATTTTACACATCATGCAGTAAAAACACTTTTTTTTTTACCCTTGAATCTAAAGTAGTTCAAAAAATATCTTGAAAGCAGATACCTGTATGACAACAACCAAAAAAATAAAAGATGTTTTTAATGATAATAATAAAGCAAATAGAATTAAGATGATACACTTTAACGTAATAAAAAAAAGTGTCGAGCAAACTGCTTCTGAAGCATCGCAATAAATACAGATTAAGGAGAATGTCGACGACAGGAAATAGTACAAACCAAGAGCATGATTCACCCGAGAGAAATCCTTATCTTCTTAACATTTTAATTTTCTTTAAATGAGTCACAGTTAAAATAGAACACGTAATTAATAATGCAGATGATGAAAGGAATAAGAGATACAAATAGAGAACATCAATGATGAAATTTCCAAGGAAGTGAATTAATCTTACTACCGTGTTACGGAAGCGATTTAAACTGGATTATACTTTCTCCAGGGCTAATGAAATTTTAACTTTTACACATATATGTCTATTAACCTAAAAATATAACAGCTAAATCCGAAAGAATCTCACAATTTTTTTATTCAAATATGCTTTCGAAATCCTCTTAACAGTTCATAAGTGTTATTTATACAAGTGTTCGTAATTAATCCCATTCTTTTCCCAAGGCAAAAAGTAGAATAGTCAAAACTTTCTTTTGGAAGACTGCTTAGATAGGATAACGATCTCCTTGCTGCTGCTGTTGTTGTTGTTGTTGTTATTTTTATTTATTTTTTATTCCTGTCGCAATTAATTTTTTCCTGCCTAATTCAACGGAAGCTCTTCAGAGGTCGCCAAAGGCCGAGAATATAATCTTCCAGAAGCCGCTTGCGAAAACGCCAGATGGAAAACGTGTGATGACGTCAACGGCACGCTCAAGGAACCCCTCTGAATAGAAATTACTTTAAATATATACAATATTTAAAGCACTGTATATCCATTCCTAATTTCTAACATTAAACATAGAAATTTTTGTTTCTCTCATGTTTAAATGCTTTGCACATACCATAATTTCAGTTGTAAATAATAAAATTTTAAATTTACATTTTTATATTTTTATTGAGAAACCGCTGCAATTTGGACTTTCTTTTTACTCAATATAATACCAGAAACACTTAATTCTGTTTTGCTAATGTTGAGTATATCTATATTAAAGGTATAAGGCTTCCACTAATTCACAATATCTACAATATTATAATGAAAATCTTTGGATAAGAAGATGCGTGTATTCCGTTGATTGATAGTTACAAGGTAGCCGAAATGCGCATAGAGGAAACTAAATTGTGGACAAGAGGTTTCTTTATCCTTATTATTATTAAGTTTGTTCACAGTTGGTTGGTTTTAAAGAAGATATATGCGTGACACGTGAATAAAGATTTCTTATACGGTTAGGAAATGGAGAGTTCTCTGTACTATCCTTCTTCTTAAAGTTGATGGAGGCCTTGCAGTACATAGCGGGAAAGAAAACGCAGAATTTCGACATATTTCCATATCAACTTCATATCTTGTACTGTCGTTATATTCCCCAAAAATCCGGTCTCGTAGGGAATATTGAAATATTGAAGACAGAGAATACACATGTATGAATAGGTATAATATAGTGATATTAAAGCCTTTGTTTCAGGTAAGAAAAACACTTCAAACACAGCAAATTACAGTATAAAATGAGACAAACCAATTAACTTTTCTTATGTTAATTTTAGATATTAGTTGGTACATGCCAAACAAATAAAACGGACTTTATCTGTAGTTTTGTAGGTTTCATGCGCCCATTCTTTGTACTGGATGAACTGGATCCAACCAATTTGGTTAATGCCTATGGACGTTGCAAATTATAGTAAATTATTCTGTTATGACAATTTTGTTAGCGGCTTCGATGGCAACTGTCTTAGTTTCTCCTCTTTTTGATGTTCCTTGTTTGTTCCTTGAGAAAACACTGTCCTATCTTAGGAAATTGAAATTGTCCCGACTTAGGAAAATGGTAACTTTGAACATCTATCATCATAGAATATCTAATGGCGGCACGAAGCACATGTTGTTAGAAAAAATGATATTCGCAGTTGATCTACGATCTATCTATCTTTCGACAGTTAGCATGAGACACTGACTGAAATTTCTTAAAATCTATTTGTCACAACCTATGCAAGTGTCTCCTAGCAATATTATACTTATTCAACTATGTAGATTGTACATATGCAATATTTTAATATTCCCTATGAGAGCAGTCTTTTGGGACACCCTTTATATTGCGTTGGTGCATAAGTTCCTAACGTCTTTCTTTAATTGCGGCTGAGTTGTTGACAATACATGTCAGCATTTATGGTTATATTGCTTAGAAGCTGTACTTTATACAGAACCATTTTCGAGCAGCCTCTGCTGCCCTCGCTCCTCTATTAAACTCAAACAGAAGAATATGTCGGAAGTCTTTGTTTTTCACCCCACCTGACAGTCCACAAATAGCCAAATCTTTCTTCAAATCTGCAAATCCAAGCCTTATTCACTAGCACAAAAGTGTCCCTGAAAATGACAAATGATAAGCAATAAGCGCCAACGCCACAAGCTTAGGTATTAACCTGATCGGAAATATCAGAATTATCTCATGATTTATCAATGCAAATCTAGTTTACCTTATTGCGTTATGATAGGAGATCTTGAGCTGTCTTAAACTACGAACAGATTAGAAGTTAGATAGAAAATTTTCTGGCCGTATTAGCAAAATTTCATACTTATTAAAAAAGATTCAAGGAAATTGCCTTTTATTTTTTTTTCTTCTAACAGCTTTTAGGTGCTCTCGTGACGACAGACCATAACGGGTTAAGATGAGACGAAGAACACAACACGCAATGACCACCACAAAGTCTTAGTCACTCGACAAGTGATACTCATTTCTGATTTCACGGTGGCACGAAATATTTCAATCAAGATGGGAGTATTCGCGGAGGGATGGGGTTGGGAAATTGCGTAATGACAGCTTAATCTCGTCGTCCTTCAGTACTTTAACGAAAAATCAAGTGACGTCACATACACACCGATCGCCTTTTGGCTCCTCGCTCCTGAGAATCGATTCGAATTGCCTTTAACAATTTAAGAAAAAAAATATAATGGTCCCCATTCAAGGTTTCCTTTTCTTTTTCCTTTCCCCTTTCTTCTGCCAATATTTTTTTCTCTCCATCCATTGCCATTCTTTAAGTTTTGAATAGAAAATCACGTTAAGGCGATGATCGATGAAGGGAAAATGAAGTCTTGTGTTTGGAGGAGGAGGAGTTGACAAGTGACTCGACAACAATGGCGGCGACGGAACAAACATGACGAAGCAGAAAACCCCTCCTGAAAAAAAGGATGGATGGAGAGGGAAGAAAAAAAAATGGAGAAAACAAAAAGAAGGAAGTGAATAACGAAATATGACGCGAACCTGGGGGGAAAATATTTGGAATGGGAGAGACAATTATTGTAATACACTTTTAAGATTTCCAAGTAAACCTTTTGGAATTCAATGACCAATCCTTTACTCAAAAAGTAAATATTTCATCAGACTGAACTTTCAATTCTTTCACGAAAAAACTAAAAACTGCTGTTGAGAATGAGTCAGTGAAGGCTATTCCCATTTCCTTATTTAGAAGAAATAATAGGAATTCCTGTTAATTAAAGTAAAGGAAATACGAGTTCCAGATATTATCGCAGGAAAATTAAAAAAAAAGCAACAACTTCAGACACAAGAAGCTTCTCAAATGAACATTTTCCTTCATTCTTATCACGAATAAGATTTCCTTTACAAATTATCAAGAACAGCGATTCAGCAATCCTTGTAAATTTTCTGAGAAACGTCAATTAAAATTGTGAAATATTTAAATCGCTCAACACTACTCTTTCCATTATAACTCATTAAATTTAGTAAAATATAGATTTAAGCTTAAATCTACCTAACATAGATGGCATATACATTTCGATTGGGAAAGCCAACTCCTCAAAGTCTCAACGTCTACTCATCAATCTTTGAAAGGCCCTTGATGGAGAGATCCGCTTATGGACTCTACTCAATCAAAGTCTTTCTCCTTTGACGAGATCAATGTCAAGTCCTTTCACAATAACTCCCAAAACTCACACAATTTGCTTTATTCTCATGTGCAGACAGGTTTCAATAAAAAGCCTACAGGTTCAAGTACTTACACTCATAGACTTAACATTATCTGAAATGAGCGAAGAACAGACTTACTCGCCTACAGTTTTCTCTGATTTTAATAACAACTATTCGAAAAATCTGTTAGTCTGTTTTCCATTGAGGCTTATTTTATTAATGAGTAAAATAAGCAAATACTTATGGTTGGTCGTATATATAGCATTCGTCAAGGAACGTATAGTTTAATGTCGGTTCGAAAATTTTCTTAACAGAGATGAGAGCCTGAAGACGGAAAAGGCGATAGTCGAAGCAGGTCCACGTAAAACAGTTCAAAACTTGCTGAACAATAAGGCGCAAGCCACCCGAAAATTTTTGTTGCGTGCCCCAAGATTTTGCGCTACATTTTCCCGTATTGTAAGTCAACATAAACGGATCCTAGGGCAACGGGCTACGTTCATAGAAGTGTTGGATAACAATGACGCAAGATCCGCCAAAAACAAGTACGAGGCATGTTTTTTAAGTAAGTACCGTTTTGGAATTAAAAAAAGACGTGCAAAGATATCGCAATAATTTTATTTTTACATGAAAGCCTGTACTTTAATCTACTTTTCTACATAATTTCCGTGAATATTGAGGCACTTGTCATAACGTGGCACCAGTTTTTGAATACCCTCCTCATAAAATTCTGCCGCCTGACTTGTTAACCACTGTATCACAAATGTTTTGACTTCGTTATCGTCTTGAAGACGCTGACCACCCAGGTGTTTCTTCAAGTGCAGGAACAAATGGTAGTCGCTGGGCGCCAGATCAGGGGTGTATGGAGGATGATCTAGAGTTTCCCATTTAAAAGATTTGATGAGATCTTTGGTCCGATTAGCCACATGTGGACGGGCATTGTCATGCAGCAAAACGATACCCTTACTCAACTTGCCACGTCTTTTGTTCTGGATTGCACGACGCAGATTGTTCAATGTCTCACAATAAGACGCTGCATTGATTGTCTCATTACGAGGCAGAAACTCCACTAGCAATACTCCTTTTCTGTCCCAAAAAACTGTGCACATGATTTTCCGGGCAGAAATTGTTTGCTTAAACTTCACTTTTTTGGATGATGATGAATGTCGCCATTCCGATGAATATCGATCGGTTTTACGCCTTTAGCACTAAGAAATCGTATAACAGCCCGTACTTCACAATCGGCGGGACTCACGATTGTCGGAGGCATCTTAAACACTCAGTAAACAACGTATACAATGAAGAATCAGACTGTAATGGCGTCAGTGCGTAGACAAGAGATGTAGTTAACCAGCGCGCATGCGCGGAACGCCGATCGTAGCGCTGCGGCGGCGGAATCGCAAAACGGTACTTACTTAAAAAACATGCCTCGTATATAGTATTAGTTAGTTGGTTCGTTAGGTTAATTGGCTCCTCAACATCTAGATCATTTTGCGCACTTTCAGATGGCTAATATATTTTCAAAATCCTGAGAATTCCACATTACTAATGTCTTACGCCAGCCGGTTCTGTGGCGAGAGCGCTAAGGCACAGGTCCTGTCGCTCTCAGAACAGCAGAGTCGCGGGTTCGAATCATGCCGAAGGCATGGATGTTTGTGTTTGTCCCTGGCTTTGGCGCAATATTCCCTGGAGGAATCAGTGCCAAGGTTATGCATTGTACAATGGTAATCTAACCCACTTAAAAATTAATTTATTTATTTCAATTTATTTCAATCAATATATATACTTGATGCATTGCTTGAAATGCATGAGCCCAAAACAAGCAATGATTACAGGTAAAAATAAAAAAATAAAAAAACCAGCAAAAATACAACTGAAAAATTAGTTCCTATTAACAATTGAACTGACAATGAAATTTTTAAAATATTTATTAAAAAATGATTGGATTCCGTAGAAAATGCGCCACTGAGATAATCAGTGGTAAGTTGATGTATTAAAACGTTTTTTTATAATCTTATACAGGGTGATCCAGTCAATTTCTGACCATTTCACTCGAATAACGTGCATTAGATTTAAACAACTGAAAGAATATAAGCGCCATATCGAATTTCTAAATAGTTGGAGTTTGTATTGTTGCAACGGCGCTGCATGAAAATCGTATTGTTGAAAAATGGCGCCCGCTTTATCAACAGAACAGAAATGCAAGGTTGTCGAATGGTATTTCGAGACAAAATCACCTGTAACCGTGCAAAGAAAGTTCCGAAAGGAGTGTAAGTGTCGAGACGCACCAGGCAGGCAAGCAATCATGGATTTTGTGAAGCAATTTCGTTCCACTGGATATGTTAAAGGCAAGAAAAAAGGCGGGAGCGAAGTTCGTGTTCGAACGGCCGAAGTTGTCGAAAATGTTCGCACAAGGTTGGTCGATTCCCCTACCAAAAAATCTGTTCGCCGCCTATCCATTGAAGAAGGGCTGTCGTATACCACGACATGGCGAATTTTGAGAAAGGATTTACACCTGTTCCCGTATAAGATCCATGTTTATCAGGATTTAACAGACACTGGAAGACAGAAGCAACAACAATTTGCGATGGAGTTTGGAGCAGAAATGGAAGCCAATCAAGACATTGTGGGTGTCAGATGAGGCCTTCTTCCGTCTGTCAGGTGACGTTAATAAACACAACGTTCGTTTTTGGGGTTCCCAGCACTCTCATGAGATCATAAGTCACATCTTCATCCACGAAAGGTTATGGCTTGGTGCGCGATTTCCAAAAGAGGCATCATTGGTCCGTTCTTTTTTGAGGGCACCGTAACGTCACAGGCTTTCCTTAACATGGTGGAAACCTTCTTCATCCCCGAGCTGCGAAGGAGGCGTATACCGCTTCGACATCAATGGTTTCAACAGGATGGGGCTAGGCCTCACACCACTAATGAAGTGCTAGGCTTTCTCAATCAGAAATTCGGAAATCGTGTCATTTCAAACAGGTTTCTAGGTCGATTCGGGGGTGGCTTTCTTTGGCCCCCTACGAGTCCTGACCTAAACCCATGTGATTTTTATCTTTGGGAGTTCCTTAAAGACAGTGTGTTCACTACAGCACCAAGAATCCTAGACCAGCTGCGACAAAGCATCGTCGACTGCTGCACCCTTGTGGATGCAGAAATCCTGGACAGGGTTATGAACAACTTCACCATTCGGCTGCGAGCAGTTCAAAACGTTCGTGGTGGCCACATTTAGCATATCATCAAGACTTTTCCACGGGAATAAAAACTCCGAACTGCCTAAAATATCATACCGAAATGCTAAGTTTGTAAACATTAATGGGTCAATAAATCATAGTACTGAAATGGTCAGATATTGACTGAATCACCCTGTAGGTCGAGATGGAACAATGAAATTAAGATGCGATACACAATTAGGACAGTTGAAACAATTATATTAAAAGTTCATGGTAGACCAAACTTATCCCCATACTTTCCTTAACTGTATGATATTCAAGTTTGAATTGCCAATCCACATATCTAATGAAGTTATTAATTGTAACCTGTATATAATGAATAATATTTAATTCTCTGTATGTATGTCTGTCTGTTCGCTATGCATCCCAAAATGGCTGGACCAATGTTGATGAAATTTTGCATGTTAATTCAGGTTGACCCTGGGAAGGTTTTAGGCAGGTCAAATTGATCCGAGGTCAAGGATATGGTGGAGATATAACTTAAACTAACGAAGCGCTCAAGAGGATGGCGCCAGAGAAACGCCAAGCAGCAATGTAATCTCCATTGTTCCTAACAAACAAAAAAATACTGATTGCTAAAATACAAGAAGGAAACAGCGAAAGTTACATTGTTGCTTCGACTAAGAAGATCAAGTAATTTTCAATGCCAGAGCCTGTCTTTTTCGTTAGCTACGATGCTTGCCTTAATGATTCACGTTTTAAAAGGAATAGTTATTAAAAATAATAAAGAAATAAAACTCATTAGTATATCTTTTATATTAAAATCTTTGGAGAGATGTAAGAACTTATTTTAAAACAAATAAGAAAATACAACTTCTAGAACGTGCAGCTGCTCAAGCTTTTACTGAAAAAGTGAATGTGCTTTCCCTAATGAGCTAATAACTGGATAAAAATTATTTTTCACATGGTTTTTTTAATGTAGTAACTTCCTTTACAGAAGTTATAGCTAAAGTTTATCTAAACATATTAGAAAATTATAAAGATGCCAATTGATTGTGTGAGAGGGCAATTCTTGCTGCTAAAACTGATAATGTCAATATGAACAACCACATTCAGGACATGATTCCAGGCTCTGTGACTGAATGCAACTTTATTGAAACGGTTAGATGTTGATGAGACTAAAAACACAGTTCCTGAACTCTCTCAATCCATCTATGAAGTATTTTTTAATATAAACAGAAATAATTCAATACTCATAGGAGCGTTTCTTTGATATTCTAAAATGTTAAGGATGCAATGTCGAATTTTCCTGAGCAATCCAGTCAGACACAAAATTTCAGTGCAAGCATTTTAAAGAACTCTTTTCGTTTTTCCAAAGTGAATATTTATTGTATTAACTCTAAGAATTTTTCATGCGTTCTTATTCATATTCAAATTTGATATTGCAAAATTTCATCAAACAAACAGACCGAGCAACGCCAGGCATGTTAGCTAGTAATAATAATAATAATAATAATAATAATAATAATAATAATAATAATAAATAATAATAATGTCTTATGCCTCAGCGCTCTCGGTACCAGTTTCTGGTGACTGTTTCATGGTCTTAGCCAGATTAGTCCGTAGCTTTCTGAATACTAGCGAACCCATCACGGCGGAGAAGTACTGTCAGCAAATCGACGATGCAACAAAAACAGATCCCACCGTTCTGCACGATAACAATGCACGTCTCAATAATTACTGCAATGGAAATTGGATGGATTGTGCTAGAAAACTCTGCCTCATCCACCAACTTTCACTTCTTCAAGCACCCCGATTGCTTCTTGCGGGAGAAAATCTTAAAACACCAAGATACTGCCTTTCAAGAGTTTGAAGTTAGAGGCTAAAAACCGACGCTATTTCTCTACCAACCTGATAAAAATAAAGATAAACGTATGGCCGAAATCTGGCTTACAAAATGCTAAAATGTAAAGATTAACTTATTTTTGTAAAAATGATATCTAAAGGGTAATCCACTTCGAGACTAATAGGTCCAATTTCGCAACAACTAATCATTCTTCGCAATATACATAACCACTTACACCCAAGAAATATATGCAAAATTATTCGCCCATCTGCGGGATCGTATGTGTGTGGCGCTTGGCTCAAAATAAATTATTTAATGTAATCACACTGCAGATCCAATCTAAACACACGATGCAGAATTTTCATTTTTTTTCTTCTTCCCAAGGTAATGGAAGAAGCGACAGCGACACCATCTTTCAAATTGCCATCAGAGAAGCCTTTGAGTGAAAGTTTGTTTTTATTATTTTCCCACATTTTAAAAAATAATATGAAGAGAAAGAAAAAGAGGGAGATGTGAGTGAGTGTGTACGAATTAGCGTGTAAAGAAAAAAAAAAGTCAAAACCGAAAGAAAGATGAGAACCTACAATTTTTCTTACAACATCATGGGAAGATGAGGGGAAGAAGAATAAATTGGGAAGAGGGGTGTGGAAAAATAGAAAGAGGAAAGAAAAAAAAAGAGAGAGAGGAATCTGTCATTTGAATAACCCCCACAGCGCCAGTTTTCTCTTCTAATTTTTTTCTTCACAACTTCTTATTTATCGTTAAAGGATCAACACCCCAAAGGCAACTCCTTCCAAGTCACCACCAACTTTCTCATGTTCGAAAATGGCATCAGGTGGTTGGTTCCATGGTTGATGTTATTTCATCACCGCTGACGAAATCTCTCTTTTTACCCTCTCCAAAATCATTTTTTTTCCAACTTCTTATTGCCACATGTTCATCATTCCCTTTTTTTTCTTCGCCCTGTTCCCTATCTAAATCTTTATCCCTCTTTTCCCAATGGCGCAACTTAACGAGCATAGCAATTCTAAAAAAATAAATATCTTCGAAGTAAAAAAAAATAACTTTTTTTCCTTCTTAAAAGGGTCATCAAGTGAGGGATGAGTGGGGAAATTTTCTTAATCCTCCCTTCCATTCTTTATTGTAACCTTCCATTACCGACACGAATATGATCAAATGGGTGATAATGATTTAAAGTCCCCATATTATTATCACATGTCTTGCTGCACGTACATAGGCTGATGCAATAAATCGTTCGACTTTAGACCGAATTTTTTTTAAAGATAGCTTTTCTTTCAACAGCAGCCACTATTTCAAATGGTAAAAAGTAACTATCTATAAGAATATTTCGTTATTAACGATCAAATTATTATCACAAATATGTTTCAAATTATCGTGCAAATTCTTGACAACAAAAATTTATTTTAAACTTCACACTCATGAATTTCAATTTAGCAAAATAAAAAAAAGGCCAAAAATTATATAAAAATTCAAAATTTCATAATTATTTTTGAATAAATGTTCATCACGTTTTTTCCCCATCAACTTTGAAACTGTATACAATACCTGACTATACTGCCATTAGATGACAGTAACAAGGATTCCCACAAACCAATGCGCCCGCAGAGACTTTTCACAATGGCGAAAAATATGCAGGTTTACCAGATGTTTTAAAGCAAAACGAATATATTGCGTCTTCATTCCTTCAAAATTTTGTGTTCAAGGACCTCTATTTATTAAAGAGGTTCTATTATGAGCGTCAATAACAGAAATCGCTTAAGATTGGCCTATCAGTAAAAGAAAGTTGCAGAAAGCGCTATAAACAGATCTAGCGGCAAAAGTTCTAACAGTTAATGAAAAATGGAAGGAAAAATTCTGCGACCCGGATTCGAACCAGGAACCTCGACTATCATGGCCGATGCCTCTACCAATTGGGCTATCGCAGACACCACGGACAGCCAAGCTGTCTCAAGGTGTCTTAAAGACAAC
>JAHWFO010004016.1:336472-347799 GCA_023313115.1 Rhysida immarginata | reverse complement strand
GGGGGGGGGGGGGCTACATAGTCGCACTCAAATTTGAATTTGACCCCCTAATTTAAGGTCATCCATTTGCTAACTCGAAAACTATTAAATATACAGGGTGGCCCAGATTAATATATACAATCTTTGAAAGCGCCGTGTGCGCGTCACGCGCGACTGACGCAATTCAAATTGCGCGCATTATGTGAGCAAGGGGATGCGAAAAAGGCGCGAATCATGAGGATCGTCCATATCAAGATGGCGGCGCAGCGATTGAGTCTGGAAGAGAAGGTAGATTGTGTGAGGTTGTACTCAGCGACCAACAATTACTCAGAAGTGAAACGTCGTATGGCAGCTAAGTTTGGGATACCCGGACCTTCGTTGATAACGATCAAGAACGTAAACAAGAAGTTTGAAGAAACTGGCAGCGTTGAAGAGCGCAAACGCAGTAGATCCAAGACCGTTGTTACTGACGCCAACAAAGTGCGCTTGCAAAATGAGTTGGCCAGTTCTCAAGAAAAGGACAAGTCGCAAAGGCGGCTATCTGCTCGGTTAGACATTTCTCATACTAGTATTCAAAGAATCCTGAAGGATATGAAACTGAGGCCATATCATCCTCGTTTAACAAATCACTTGCTCGAAGATGATCCCGATAGGCGATTGGAGTTTGCCGAAACTTGGCTTGCAATGCTGGAGGACGATCCTGAGTTAGCACGCCATGTGGAATGGAGCGATGAGGTAAAATTTCACGTCTCAGGATATGTGAACCGCCATAACTGCATGTATTAGCGTGCAACCAATCCACAAATAGAATTGGAGGTAGACAACCAGAGCCCTGGTGTCATGGTGTGGGCCGGCGTAAGTTACGATGGACTGCTCGGCTCGTTTTTCTTTGAGGACACAGTCACAAGAGACAGCTACCGTGACTTTCTGGTGAACACTGTGTATCCCCTATTGACGCAACGTGATGATTTTGACACCATGTGGTGGCAGCAGGGTGGGGCACCACCGCATTATGCTCTCACTGTGCGGAGTTGGTTGGATTAAACATTTCCAGGTCGATGGATCGGCAGACGCGGTCCAGTTGAGTGGCCCCCCAGATCACCCGATTTGACCCCACTCGATTTTTGGTTATGGGGATATCTCAAGGACAAGGTCTACCGCCATAGGATCCATTACATTCCAGAGCTTCGGGAAGCAATAACGGAGGAATTTCGCAAAATTCCCCTAGACATGTGCAAGAAGGCCTGTACAACGTGAAGTTGCGACTGGAAGCTTGCATCGCCATGGAGGGCCGCATGGTGAACCACTCCATGGAAAAAACGAGTGTGACTCTCTTCTTCGATCCTTTGACAATGTATTCCACCATAGTTACATGCAGGTATTAAAATAATTAAGGCATACGGCCTTGTTAAAACTTGTATATATTAATCTCGGCCACCATGTAGAGAAAAATTTCCAATTGCTACCCTGTAGAGCATAACCACATTAGTCTAAAAACAATTTTTAATCACACCCTTCCCCTTGAAAGACTTTGAGAAAATGGGCGCGAAAGAGACACTCAAGGTCAGCTTGGGCTGGCCAGTTGGCTGAGGTTTCTAACATATTTGAATGGCAGTGAAGCACCTTTAGGAATTTGAGTGACTCCTTCTCGCCCATTTTCTCAAAATCTTTCTAGGGAAAGGGTGTGATTAAAAATTGTTTTAAGACTAATGTGGTGTTGCTCTACAGGGTAGCAATTAGAAATTTTTCTCTATCTTTAATAGTTTTCGAGTTAGCAAATGGATGACCTTAAATTTGGGGGTCAAAGTCAAATTTGAGTGCGATAATGAATTCCCCAACCCCCCCATTATCTATAAACACACTCATCAGATCTCGCCTACCTGGCAGCTTTGAGATATCTGCCATATCACCAGACCTTTTGAACACCCTGTATTTTGTAGGCCAGTGTAATCCATGGCTATTTTTGTTACGTTAGGAAAGCCCTCGTCCCACCATCTCGGCACGAGAAAGCCTACAAAGTAGTCAAAGTGGAACTCTAGGATCGTGTAGGGACATTTATAAACTATCAGAAAGGTGAAGAAAACTCTCAATAAAGGAATAGGCGTATACTGGAGCTATGCTTCAACATTTGATAATTATGCCCATACTATTTGGCTTGTTTGCTGCATTCATTTATTTGACTAGCTAGATAGCCGTGGTCCCTCGTTCAAATCCAGGTCGCGGAATATTTCCTTCAGTTTTCCATTTTAATTCCTTTATTGAATTACTATCGTTTTTCAGTTTTTCCATTTTATCATTCAAATCGTGTTCTAGAAGCAAAATATCTTAACTAAAATTTAGGTTGTACCTATGAAATCTTAAAAATAAGTGACAACTGTCCTAATAATATTGAAGTAATATTTCAAAGCATCTACATGTATACATATGGTACTTAGTAAACTGATGTAATAAATTATGACAATGTATTCAGAAATCATATTGAAATAAATAAGGCTGAAAGAAGCAATACGCGTTCCAATTTCTTCTCTTACACGCTACAAACGAAACTATAACGGAAGAGAACTAGTCACCCTACTAACTACTTGCATAAGGAATTGCAATAAATAACGAATAGCATCATGCATTGCAATCACTATCATTCGACATGTTTTTAATTCATTTTCTTCACACAAAATTTAAATTCAATACTTCTCCTTACTAAAGTGCATCCATCGTCTTGAATTCTAAGCCACGATCAATCTAATTCAATAACCTCCTGTTTCCGCTACAAGAGATAAGCTAAATCGATCTGCACTTATTCCATAACCACTCCCTATCCATTAAGAAGAGGAAGACAAAAACCTAAGACAAAGTGGATCAAGCCTATGAATAACAACATGTCAAATTACATAATTCTGCTTCGGTATACGCCTCGAGAGAAATCTTCCGCGTTCTACAGCAACATTTAATGAACAGTTTGGAAGTTTACTGCGAACTTTGAATCTGCACAATGCGTGAAAAATGATTAACGTTGCGTTCCCTCTCCTCCTCCTATTCTCTCTGAAGAAATTTCTATTTCTATCACGTTCATCGAGTTTATTATTATTATTGTTTTCCAACGGCTGTAGGCTATCCTTTGGACAAATTCGAAAGGTGTTTTCTACAGAACCCGGTACTTAAGATTAAGCCATATGGCTAGAATGAGCCTGTAAAGGTAATTTCATTTATTATGTAATTCATAAGAAAAAACTTTTAAATCAAAACTTTAATAACTTCGATCATAATCACAATTTTCGAACTTCTCAGCGTGATGGGATGGTTATTTTAAGCCACATATATAGCTTCGTTCCCGAGATATGAAATGTCTGTTGTAAGCATTCTCATACTAAGAAGTCCCGATAGCTGAAGTTATCTGCCCATTAACGAACCCACACTACACTAACTGTTCTAAAAGTGACCAAATCTTTCTCGCAAACGTGTTATCAATCGCTCAGTCTTTCAAGTGATAAATATGGCATGTCTACTGAGACATGATGGAACATTCACTATGTTTCACACTGAAAGTAGATAATTCGAATCATAAGCTTTCTTTCAGTGTTTTCTGTACACAAAACATAGTCTGGTCGTAGGAAATTATGTAAAACATGACACATCTGACCACACAGGCTTCAATGCCCCATATACTGACTTGGGTTATCAATGACTTGGCTCTCTAGCTAGGTCATGGATATTCCATTTATGATACTCCCTTCGCATTAATTTGGTTCAAACGGGATTATGAAGAAGCAGTTCAACTCAACTCCGCAATCCCTTTAGTAGTAGTAAATTACTTTTTAGATGTCACAATCCGCTTTATGGCCAGTCGGTCGCTAACATTCAATTTACATTTCCTAGCAGTGTTGTATTCAGCAGATACTTTTATGCTTAATAGTGTATATTATACGTATAATAAACTGATCACAAGCTATACGGACCGCAAAAATTTTAAAGTCTGTAAGGTCGGACATAATGCGCAATAACCACCACAGCACGATGTTCAATCTAATAGGTGAAAAGAGTACTTAGCACTGCGTACACTTCAGAAGAGGAGACAACGTCATTACTATGAAATAAGCTCACCGAAAAAAAAGTTGTCACCACAGCTGTTTCAGGAAGGTCAGAAACTTAAGGCAGAGGAATGCACAATTGCAATAGATTTTGCCAACAAATTACTCCGTAGATTGTATTCTTAAAGATTATCAGATAGTTGAGACATATAAATGTCACTGTAATAAAAATATATCATATGTCGAAAGAAACATTCAGGGTGTATTTGGCCGCGCCAAAGAAAACGGTGTATCGGAAGTAGCCAATTTTACAGGTATACGAGGATTGTACACTGTCTACAAGCAATACTGTTCTGTCATTCTGGTCGACGAAGGTGTTCACAGACAGGAACCGCCGATGTCCAGAACAATAAGAAAACGTTTTCAAACCAGGGCAAGAATTACTGCAAACTGTCAATGCTGGTCCACTTCAGACGACTTCAGAGCATACATTTCGAAGAGAAAACTTTATTCAATGGGCATCTGGAGGAAACCTATGCTGAATGCTGCACACGCAAAAAAGCGCGTTTACAGAGCTATCGCCAGTAGACTGTAGACGATTGAAAACGCGCTATTAGATAATAAAAAAAAAGTCTCGGTTTTTGTTTGTACTCGAATGATGCTATCAAACGAAGCCTTCAATAAAGACTGTATACAAAGTTTGCTTCAACAATACGGTGGATCTGTGATGTGTTGATGTTTTACATGTACATTGCGTCACTTGTGTGAAGTTAATGAACACATGAACAGATTCGATCATAATCAGCTTCTGGATGACCATGTGCGGCATCTCAAAGCTGACCACAACGATATCCGGATAAAATGGTCCCGGAGAAAATTTTTACTTCAATACCTCATCTTGTTGTGCTTACTATATGAATATTCTTACGAAGCAGTGATTTTTCTCGTGGTCTTAGTTTCATTTATTCAACTTTTCAATCTTTCTGGTTTAAAATTAAAAATTAGTACATATGTATATTTTTACTTTCGCATCATTAATTCTTAGCTCCATTTTTCTATACATTTGCTGGAAGATTCATGGAAGATATTGAAAGAATTCATGTTGAATATATGGGAATTCTCCTATTTTTTAATTGGGACCATGATCGCCGGGATCATTTTAACCTACACTCTATTACAATACGAAGCAGTTTTCTAAGACGACAACTGCCGCGCATACGGGGATGCACTAATATGAACAATGCTTTATGCTCACGCACGTGGATTGACTGCAAAATCCCCATATGTAAACCCCCATCGAGAATCTCGGAACAGTTGGAACATAAGGTGAAATGTCGCAAAAGCCAAATTGCACGGTTGGAGATCGATCCGCAATACATTCCGACCCGAAATACAGTGGTGATTCATGCGAAAGGAGGCGTTACTCGCTACTAACCAGGGATGACTAATTAACACGTTACCTGTACGAGACGCTGCCGTTATTTATCATTTAACTTCAACCTATTTTTTAACATTAATGAAACATAATTAACTGTCACTTAAATATTCAAATAATCAATGCGATCTTTTAAATTCCGTAATGCAAACAGAAAACCCACCCGTGAAGTAGTCAGTGCAATTAGGCCGTCATTTACTTTAAATCAACAACCACAAAAAAAAAAAATTTTAAATCCTAATTACAAAACACCCCACATTTTCGTTTAAATTTCCCCTCATTAACGCCCAACAAAGTCATTAAACGTATACATCTGTCCCATGTTCGCTCTTTAACTACGACAGAATGGGAATGAGTGATAGAGGAGCTTGTTAACGCACAGACAATTTTAAAGATTCAGTTTTCCTTCCATGTCATAATCTGGGAGGAATGTTTCGAACGACATCTGTTTTTACTTTTTTATTCGTTTTTTATTCTTCGTTTCCTATTCCCGACCCGTTTTCTTCTTCTTAGCCCCCATCGCCATGTTCGGACCCGAAAAGAGGGAGATCTTTTTTTTTAATACGGCATAAAAATTCCAGGCCCCGCCGAGTTTTAATGCCGTAAACGTTTCTTCCCTTTAATATATCGTTTTCCACTGTTAAAATTTACTGTTTACACCAACTGCCCACACCGTTAATGGGGGTCGTAAATCACGTCAGACGACTCTCATCTTTCACATTACAAGAAGCGCAACCAACCTAAAAACACAAATAAATTACGTCGTCTACCAACACCAATGTAAAAGAAGAAAAAAAAAGAGCACAAAATCTGAAATCACCTTCTAGATTTCTTTAATATTATCTAAGAAAAATATTATTATTATAATGAGATTCCATATTATTACTTTCATACTCATGCGAAAAAGTAGAACCCCATTCTCAAAAATCCTTGAATGGAAGAAATCACAACAAAAGCCGGTTTACTAAAGTAAGCATCTGTATCTTATTTAGATACATTTAAATAACAACTTTTGAGTTATGGAAATAAATTCATGAACAACAAATCTCAGCCAGCCAATTCCAGCTTGAACCACCCAGAAATACAAACAACAAAAAAATAATCAAAACCAGCTCGGCTGAAGCAATAACCACTAAATAAAGATTAAATAATTCAAAATAATAATACTACTAAAACGAATTACCCAGCTAATTGGCGAGAGAAAAAAATATCCTCTAATCACCAACCAAGCAACAAATCTTTAATGTGAGAGTTTAATGACTTTGCCCGCCCCTATATAGACCAGCCCCGTATATAAAACAGTCTCTTAATACCACCGCAAAACGATAAATCATGCGTTATGTCATTCTCCTTCTGTCGTGTTTTACGATCGCACTTTAAACAAGGGCTAGAAATACAGTTTAATTTCATCCTCGTAAAACTATTGGCGACGAAGGTTTTTCCCACTAACATTTTACAACAAGGCAACGTGGGCAATGAAATTTACACAAAATACACTTTCAAGATCTTAACGCGGCAATTACTCCAAAGCAATCGACTTTAAGAAACAAATATGAGAAATACGTTGTTAACCTAATTTTTTATTTATGTATTTAATTACCCTCTTCATTCAAGTAACCCTTGTTTTATTTTACAACGGTATTGCCCAATTAAAAACAAAAATTAACTAAAGGACCTCCAGTAAAGATCCTAAAGACTGATTAACCTGAATTGCCAACTTCTCCGGCAGCCTCGAGGGGCAAAACGATTGCTTAAGCAAGACTGAAGATAACGTTAAGTGACGATTCTTATACACAGCAACTGCGTAAGTACACTTATCTGTAAGCCCAAAAAGCAGTTTGCCTTACTCAAACCCATTTAATAAAATCAATAAAAATAAAAAATTAGACTGTTGGCACCACATGATAAATCTTCTATGATAAATTTCTTCAAACTATGGAAATTTCTCCTAATAGAACAAGTGGTTAAGTTAGCAGAAGATAATAAATAAACAAGTAATTACTGGAGAAAATGAGCCCAGGCTGTGGAATTTTCTATTTTCACTTATAATGAGGTAAATACATTAAGAATGAAAAAAGAAAGGAAAAATTCAGCGAGCTGGGATCCAGCCAAGAACTACGGACATCGCTTCCACACTTCAAGTACTAGGGCCTGTCTAACAAGTCCAATCGATTCCCGGCCGGTCGTTTCCATGTGTGCATACTTTTTGGAACAGCTTGGACATAATCAACTGAAACTGAAAATACGTCGTCAGACCTTGTGAAATACCTTTGCGAGTAAACTTCTCTAATAATCACAATTTCCATATTTCAGTTTATCACCTGTCTTATCTCCTGCATTAACTTCATTCCCTTTTTGCTTATGAATATGTAATTAGGCGTCCTTGCTGTCAGAATGGCTTTATTTTGACCGTCATTTTGATTCAACTTGAGGCGATCAGTCGTAAACAATAAACGTGACCGGTCGTTACTTTATGAACTGAATGTTCACAACTGGTCGAATTTATTAGACAGGCCCTTATGTTGTTTGGAAACAGCCACGCTATAACATTGTCCATGGTCCGATCCGAGGTCACGGAATTATTCTTTTCGTTTTTCAATCCTAAATATTTCGTTCCACCGCTCGGGCGGTAGTGGCAGGATGAAGTGTTGTGAAGTTGATTCCATTATCTTACAGATTCTTACTATATTGAAGAGTTATCCATCTCTTGTGACCATTACGTTCACTTTCCTGATAACAAACTCCAAGAATTGAAAATCCATAGATTTGTTTAAAACAAGATCGGGCCACAGCAGATACCGCACAAAGAAAAATGGAAGTGCTAAGATAATGTACCCAGCATGCGATTTCTGGTAACAGGATAAAATGGTCCCGGTGATAACAGTCCCAAATGCAAAGTAAGAGAAAATTGGTCCCAAACATATGCTTACATCCACGTACACATTTGCCCAGTCATTTCCTAAATTACCTTCGCCATAGTAATAGCTAGGCTACAATATTTTTCACTTCAATTCCTAATTTGTTACTATACTCTATCAATTTCTTTACAATTTCATGTTGTTATAATTTAGTCTGATTATTTTAGTCCTCAAACAATGGAAGAAGTCTTACGAGGCGGTGAGCGCATTATTACTAGATTAAAATGTGCACATTTTTATTTGTAAAAACGTCAATAAATTTGTTATAAATAATCATCTTGGGCCAATGGTTCGTTTTAATAAAAATAAATAATCATCATCACAGCTCATTCAGCATTGTAAATTTTAATTCACTAGGTCGTTCCATCTTTTGTTTTTCTACTAACTTATATATGTTTAATTAATAATTGTTGTTCTTTATCATTAATTTATTCTACTTATATTATTGTTTTGTGCCCACTTGGCCAAACTTGTCGGTTTATACCATACTGGCCTTGTTGGGCGCTATTGCATATTTGTAATTTTTCACTAACCTGCAAATAAAAATAAAAAATAAAAAAATAAAAAACTTATGAAGAGTTTCATTATATAGTTTAATGATAGCTTAAACGAGTATCGTATTGATTTGCTGGCAGATTCGTGCAAGATTTGGGACCGTTTTCGCCGGGGCCCTTATCTCCGGGACTAATTTATTCTAAATCAGTGAATACTATGG
Source organism: Rhysida immarginata (assembly GCA_023313115.1). Taxonomy (NCBI): domain Eukaryota; kingdom Metazoa; phylum Arthropoda; class Chilopoda; order Scolopendromorpha; family Scolopendridae; genus Rhysida; species Rhysida immarginata. The sequence continues at coordinate 338,727 of JAHWFO010004016.1, read as the reverse complement.
CGACATTGCGCCTGTTACCTTAAATAAAAAGTATACAGACTATATCCACGAACTTGAAGAGATGAAGGATGCAATATCACGGAAAATTACAACCATTACACAAGAGATGAATGATGAAGTCATACAAAGTTTCAGAGCTCCAACAAGGTATTTTGTACAATAAAATTTTGAATATACGTATAGTTTTTAATGAGTATGTTCATTAGGGAATTAATTAGGCCACGCTGTACTTAGAAAATATTTGTTCAAAAATCTGCTTCTTCAAACGTAGCCTTTTCTAGAAGTTAATTTTCAAGTTTCCTGACCAAATAAGGAAATGTCCGCCGATATCTTCAACAAAGTCAATTCACCTCTTCAATCCCCCAAATTTCACTTTCAAGCAAAGACCACCTTTCTCCATTACAAGCAAAAATTGAGTGCATGGACGAGAAGATGACGCACTCCTAGTTATTTGTAAAAAAAAAATTTTTCCTCCTGCAAAGGGATTCCTCGAAGAAGAAGGTCGTCCTCGTCGTTGAAGAAACCCAGAAAAACAAACAAGAAAGTCAAGTCAGACTAGGGGGACCCCTGGGGTCGTAAAAACGGGAACCTTTAATGAACTTGGCTACACGATAGGTCTTCTCGTCGTTTACGATGGAAGAAGGGGGAGGAGGATTTAAAGAACGCCAAGTCTTCGAAGACTCCAACCGATGACTGACAGAAAACGGTACTTCGACCCAAAAGGAACGAACTAAAAAGAAAGAGAAAAAAGAAATAATTCCACCAACCCAATCCCCATATGGCAAAATGAAAGGTTACATAAATAGACTGAGTGGATTCCTTGTTTTCCTGATTTGCACACAATGTTACGGACGATCGGGAACAGCTCATCTGTGTCACTCGTTTCGCCGATAAAACATCAAGGGAGCAATTTGGCACAAAAAAGAAGACGAAATCTTCTTAAACTAGAACTTCAAAAATTTAGAGGCTGAGGTAATAAATCTCGACTTAAGAAAAGTGACTCCATTAAGAATCTCAGCTTATAAAGCAACACATTTTTCCAGGTTCGAATCCCGATTTGGACGTTCAGCAATATTCTTATGGTCATCTACTCATAAATCTCGCTTTCATGGCCTTAAGCTTAACTGATCTTATTAATGACACTTGTTCAGCCGAATAAGGATAGCCGCTCTAGGAGATTTCACCTGTACAAAGGTGGCGAATTTGGTAAATAATCTCGTCAACGTCACTCCCTCCGAGCTCATAAACATGCAATAAATGAAAAAAATATTACAAAAAAAAGACAATGAACACCTCTTTCCGAGAGATACATGTTAATTTTTCTGGGTCCTCTTTTTTGCTTTATTTTTCTGCCTATTGTCGATGAGAAGGTGGGCATTGAGAACGGGGTCAAGTCGATCTCGCCTCGTCCCGTTCAATCACCTCTCGCCCCATAGCCAGTGGGTGAAACCAGAAGGAAACCTCGATCTCCACCTCCCACCTTTTCCATTCTCACCATCTCCTATGGGATCCTCTTCTTCAAAAAAAATAAAAATTCATCTCAACATCCATCTTTCCTCTTTAACTTCCATTTCTCCAAGCATCCATCTCTCTACTTAACATGACGACGCCAGAGAGCCAACAACAAATAAGAAAACCATCTTTAATTTTTTTTTAACCTCCCTCACAAACGAAATTCAAGTTTCATTTTATTTGACAGAACAAAAGAATTTGACATGAGAGGGAAAAAAAAATGCTAAAAGGCAATTCAAATAAGGGGGAAGGAGACGAGTCGAACAAGCAAATGCCAAGTACCACTCGAAAAAGGGGAAAATAGGATTACGTGCAAAATTGTTATTTTTCGGGTGTTTCCATTCAATTTTTTCCCTTTACTTACCCTCTTGACAAGCCTTAAAATCAACTCAATGGCTTAATAATTGTAAAAATAATAGTCATTATGGAAATACAAGTGTGTTAAATCCGCGAGCTGAGAATGGTTTAAGGACAATCTAGCATGTAAAAGTTGTAAGAAATTCAATTCAATAGGTTTATACGACTAATCTACGCCTACAAATACAGTAATTCAAAATACGTAAGAGATTAAAAAAGAGATTACAGCTTTCTATCAATGTGTAAGCAATATTCATCCTTTCCAAAAGGTTTGCAACCATCTTCGTTAGATTTTCACTAAAACAACCAATATCTTGTCGGTTTATTCAATTATTGAGTATAATAATAATAATAATAATAATAATAATAATAATAATAATAATAAT
>JAHWFO010004016.1:303240-332364 GCA_023313115.1 Rhysida immarginata | reverse complement strand
TTTTCTTTTTGGAGCCAAGGCAAATATTTTACTTCTAGTCCATGCAAATGACGCATTATTTGCAGACAAACATCAAGACGGGGCCGAATGGGTCCTTTGGCTCTAGTCCGTCGACATTTCGCTTTTTTCTATTGGCCAGCGGAGAAAAAGACAGAAAGGAATAAATAAAAGGAGAAAAAATTAATTTCGTATATAAAAGTGACAAAACGTGCTACGCAAAGCTGTGCATACATTTACTTTATGAGAAATTAAAATGAAAAAAAAAGCATTTCGAAATGAGGAAAAAAAAAAGGTTTTCTTATTATTTTCCTTAACTCAAGGATTTATTAATTTTTATTAAATTTTACTGCCCAATTTGTTGGAGAACACTTTTCTTTAATTAGGCTTTTAAATAATGGCTGATTCGAATTATGAACAATTTTATTCCATTCACAACAAAATAAGGAATTTAGAAAACGGATGAAAAAAATTAGAACTTTTGAACAGTTCTGAAAAAATTAATATTTTATAATTAACGATGCCTAAAAGGAATTTTGCAGCTTCAAAAGTGATTATAAATTTAACCCATCGATGTATATAAATGGTTGCAAAACACTGAGTTTTTATTCGAACAGTCATTCTACCTGGACCCAATTTGATGGATTCCTTCACCACTTTGTTTTCCAGATCTGACCCCGCAGAATTTTTTTTAACGTAATAATCTTATTTTTATAATTTCTTCATAAATCACGCAGTGAATATCCAGAATTCTTGTGGTTGGAGCTTTAATGTTTAAGGTTAGACATATTTTAAAAAAATATTTATCTGCTCAAAAGTGTCCGAAAAACCCTCTTAACGTACCCTATATGAAATGATGAGGTCAGTATGGCGAGAAAGGCTGCCAAAAAGCTTTCTTTACACTTCTTTGTCGAGTCGCTCGGTCTTTAAAGATCCAGTAACTGATGATGAGTTCCTGATGATGGGTTCAATGAAGTTTAAATCCGGACTCGGGCAGTTTAATCACGAGCAACATGGCATGGAGCACTGTCGTGCTGGAAGACGGAGTCTGATTCTGCCATTGTTCCATGAAGATGGTTTTCCAACATATCTTAGTGCCTTGGAGCATTAAGTCTTTCTCTTTTGGTAGCTTCCAGACTTTTACACAATCGTCAGAATGCTGGAGAGTGAAGCCCTTTTCACCACTCATGCCCAATCATCACTAGATGGTGATGCTCCTTACTTCATCGCAGACTACGAAAAGAAGCCCATCTCATCGGGACACGATACACTGTGCGAATTGATTGGCCATGAATTATTGTCGATTCTAAAGTGTGGTTTTGCAATTCATTAGCACCCCCAAAGAAATAGCACTCTTCAACATGATTCTGGGTCGACATGAACACTTCGATTTCGTTATTGCATCTTTCTGTATGTGCTTTTGAATAACATCATGCACAATGGATCGAAGATGCTCGGTGAAAACGCTGATTTCGCCAAATGACTTTCCACTACTACGGCACCTCATGGTAACTCCTCTCAGAAACAGTCACCTCACTGCTTTTCGGAATGCAGGCTGACAGAGTCAATGCCTTATTTGCTGTTGTTACATTTCTTTTACATCGAAAGTGAAGAAGTGCATCATGGGAGTTGAAATCACAAGTAATAAGAGGTGTCTGAATACTTTTGGCAGGGCATTGTATATGGAATCCGAGATCTCCCATTATCCATTTCTTCATTTTCTTTCTTACTGGTCGTACATTCTTCTCATAGCTTATCCCATTTTCTTTTGTTCTTTACGAGCCTTTTCCACAGTGTGCGACTCTCCACTAAATCCTAGATTCTTCTCTTCCAAATCTTTGCTGATGACTCTCTTCCAAATCTTCCTTAGTCTACTTCTTTTTTTTCTTTTTTCCATGTACCTGACAATTTCATTCTCATTACTTTCTTTCCCAATTAATTGTCCTCCCTTCTCTGATATAACCAAACCACCGATTCCTGAATTTTACCATTTTATCACATTAAATGCACCCATTATCCGATCGTTCCTAATTCTGTCCATCCTTGTCATCCTATATGTCACCTCAGCATCTGTATTTCTGTTACCCTCATCCTGTTCATTTCTGCTTTTCCATCCCATATAGCATTCCTCAAGCAGTTATACACACTTTGCCCTTCGATTGTTATTTTTTCACACAATGACTCTGCTACGTCGTTCCAATTCTTACATTCTGCTTGTAAATTCGATTGGTACCTCTCTTTCCACTGTTCCCTTTTCGTCCATGAGTGATCCAAGGTAACTGAAGTGGTTGACTTTCTTTATACAGTCATTAGGACTGACTGATTGGCTTTAAGCCAGTTACCCCTTTTAGACAAACACTGTGGATCATGTTTCCCAATGGCTAACTACTCTGGATATCGCACCTTTCGAGAATCCTATTAGCTACTTCGTTGTTTCAATCGAAGATCCAGCACTTTTCGAAGTCACTTAGATCCTTCTTTTTCTCAATGCTGACAAGTTCTGTGATTAGATTTATCCAGCGCCTTCTTGAATAAGTACACGCTTGAATCACATAACCACAAACTAATTTGCATAAAAATGGATTAAAACAAATTAACATATGTTTCACACGTTTCTAATTCAATGGTCAGTGTGATTAGAAAGCATAGAGCTATAGAAAGCTTTTTATCTACAGAAGATCATAAGATATACTGTATATATCATTTTTACCTCCAATGCATAGTATCTTAAATATTACCTTTGCTATTATGTTTACTTTTCATTGCTTGTTACTCAGTTTGCAGGGCAATCATTATAAATATTTAATTGTTATCTTTCCCCAATACAGTAATGAGGTGTTACCTCATCTTTGTTTGCTTCTTCCTCTTGTGGAATTCAGCTTTATAACATCTCCGAGTTTAAAACTGCCATTCTCTTTCTTTATTATATGTATCTGGAAAAACTCGAAATTTGAATCGAAACCAGTCGAGATTTAACTAATGTGCTGCTAGATGATGTAACTGAACAATAGAAAGAAAACTCGATGAAAGAAAACGCATTACCTCTTGTCCGAATAAGATTTTTCATGCAGCTTGGATGTGATTTCAGTCACACTTGGTCCTCATTCAGGAAGAATACATGTAATTTTGAAAAAAATGCATACAAATATACATAGTACATTGTATTTATCCACAATTTCATTCTATTTAGAACAACTAAAATTGTTTATTAAACTGCTGGACAAATTTAAGGTAATCGGACTTGGTTCAACAGTTACACTGCAATAGAGGGAAAAAAAGCAAAAAGAAAATTTGTTTACTGCGTAACGTTCATGAATAATAGTAATTTAATACCATTATTATTAGTAATAGCAGTGATGATGGCAAAAGCATCTGCCAGAGCGGAGACGAAAGGAGCTGCATTGTTCTTTAGTGGCCGACTACATGATAAAAACAGGACAATTTAGCCGCGGTATAAAATAATATATTACGCAATCCCCACCTTCAATATTCACTTACTAACCACCGAAACCGTCAACAAAGCCATACATCACAGGCAGGAGCAAATTAAAGTGAGAGAGGGGTCATACACAATCTTTACACGCAGAGGGTGATGTCGCTTACGAAAGCGAGCATATTTCTTATTGACAGTGTTTCGTGAACCCCCAGCGAGAAGAGTTAACCCTTGCAAAATAACCCCGGATAACCTTTGCTCCACGACCATAAACTCCTTAGAAGGCGGCCGAAGCAAAGAAAGCGACTCCGAAGAGTTGGAATTAACCAGCTGCTCACTGACAAGCCACTGGAAGAGGAACGCTCCAGCCATTGTCTTTATCGGAGGTCTATCAGGGTTTGGCTGCGAAAACGTCTCATGAATAATGAATATCAATCCCCCCTCCTATCAACCACCCCGTTTTCTTACTAAAAACTCGACTGCCTCACGGGATATATTGGGACCAGCGGAGCCCTAACTTCCTCTTCAACCCACGCCAACCAAGAGGAAAAGAAAATTTTTTTCTTTCTCTTCTTCTTCTTCTTTTCCTTCTCCTCGAACAATGGTTCGTGATAAGGTCAAGTAACTACGCCCTCTCACGGTTTTTAAAAAAAGATCCAACCATCGCAGAATGTGCAACATACCACCATCAGATACTAGCTTTTCTAATCAGTACCCTCGAACATTTCAACCACTATAATTTTTTGTTTTGCAAACCATTTACTTTTTTTTCTTCTTCCTCCTTCAATCTCTCTCTCACAAAACCTTAATCGCCTTCTTCTAACCGAGAACACGTTTTCGAGTAACCTCCGTGCTCCAAAATAATTAAATTCGATCCGATAAACGGATTAGGAAGACGAGATGGTCATCGCGATTGTTCTACTAAATGCGAAATAACGTTTTCATTTAGAACATTAGGAAAAAAGAAATTCGTTGTCTGTCCCGATGGCTTCCGGCATGACATCAAGGAAAATTATAGATAAAAACCTTTAATCAAATTCCAAATCCAGTCGCGTGGTAAATTTTAGAATCATCCACCCTAGAAGCCTATAACGTACATGAAACACGCTATACAGACAAGAATAAACCACTTATGAATCGACGTAACATTATCATCATCATTTATTACATTAACGATAAACATCGCTTAAAACAGTTGGTTTCAATTCAACGTTTTAAGAAATTGCAGCCCTTTAAGAGGAAAGAAACACGGAAGCATGCTCAAAAATTCTGAAAAGTTGAATTTCCACCAACAAATGCCAGATAAATTTAGATTTACAGATTAAAAGCACACGAAGCATTGAAATGAATAAATTAAAAATTTAAATTACAGACGATGGCTCGACCTATTAAAGAATCTTTACAAAGCTTATTCAAAACGTCTATGATTCCAAATGAACAACGACGATAAACAGGCAAAACTCTAAGTTCTTCTATGGACTCTTAACATTTACAACTCGAACTTCATTCAATTGATTCATGGTGTAACCAAAATAAAATAACTGATGAGTGGTCTATGAGAATCCATTTATACGACAAATCACAAATGTTTAAATTATAAATGAAAATATGAAAACAGTGCTTTCTTTGATAACTAATCTGACCACCCCAAATGGACATACCATCGTTTTACCTATTCATTTAATAAATCTAACAATAATTATATTTTTTATACAAAGAAACTCAACTATCAATGATCTAGCCTTCAATTTACAAACCATATTAATTTCATAATTTCTAAAGCTTATCAAACGACTTATTTCATCATTAGGAACTCAAAAGATTCGACAATATCAACTTTTTATTCTTTCTTTTTAATAGTTTAATAAGACCTATGTTAGAATATTCTCGGATATTTGGTCTATTTTCATGCTACATAGCAAATCTGCATAGAAAAGATACAAAGAACTTTCTTACGCAACCTTTTATAAAAAGCTCTCATTTTGCCTATTATAAAATAATATTCATATTTCTAATTCCCATCTTTTATAGTTTTTTAAACATGAGAAACTAAGCGTACCGGTTTTGATCTTGGCTATCTCTATTTTGGACGTTGGCTATCAATATTTTGGACCTTGACTATCTATTCATACTTTATCATAATATTGCTTATTCCTCAAAGTTTCTTGATTATATTAATTAACGTATACCCAAAGTAATTCCAGAATTGAAGAAACCTTTTATTCACCTTTATTTACGAAAGCAATCGTAAATAATTTGTTTTTCTATAGGATGTTTAAACAATATACTAATATTTACAGCCTTATTGATATTTACAAAAACATCTCATTTTTAGCACATTTTCTATACATAGAAATGTGCTTATGTGATCGGTTTGTCCAGCTGTCCGTCTATCCGTCCGTCTGTAGATAATCACACAATTCATTGCGTTGCAATAGAAAGAGTGCATGTATTGAATTGCTGGATGACACGACTTATCCTCGCATTCGGGAAAACGCATGTTGAGAACAGACATGGGTTCGGCTCTGCGCGTGCTCTAAACGTTAATGAGATGGTGCGCGTGCAGGATGCACGTGTTTGACGATTATTGAAAGGGCAATTCAGTCTCTAAATCACAAGAATTTTTTTATTCCTAGGGAGCTTAGTATTTATTACAATAATCTGAAAACGAATAAACTTTTTCAAAGTCTGTTTTCACCAATCCATTAATACGGGACAGAGCACGAACAAGTACGAACCTGAGATAGCCGGAATAAGTACGTACTATAATGGCAAGTGCTTTAATGGTACCATTATGATACCCCCTTAAAATCTTCCTATAACCAGATATGGCACGTAATATATCAAACAAATCGTCACAATATGTCATAACGAATATATAAGAGTAACTAGTGATAGCAGATATTGGTCTAATGGCACGTGTACGTGCACGGATGTCTCATGAATGAATATAACACGTAATTAATGTTGGTGTGAAATGTTTAGTAGTACGTGTTTTAATGTTACCAAATGGAACTTTCAATGCTAAGATATGGCATGTAATATATCAAATAACTCGTAACAACGTGCCATGAGTGAATATAACGAGTAAATAATGATAATGGTTATTGTTTAGTAGCACGTGCCTTTATTGTGCCATATGATACAATATGGTACCATTGGAACTTTCAATGCTAAGATATGGCATGTAATATATCAAACAATCGTAACAACGCATCATGAGTGAATATAACGAGAAAATAATGATAGTGGGAATTGGTTTTGTTGCATGTGCCCTAATGGTACAATATAGTATTGTTAGAACTTTCAATGCTAAGATATGGCGTGTAATATATCATCCCACTCATTACGAGTTGTTAGATCTATTGTTATCCATAGCTTATTTGTATGAAGAGCATAATGCTTTTAGGCTCAATGTTATATAAAACTCACTACTGTTTATACATATTGCTAATTAATAGTAGTTAATCGCTTGCTTCTATAGTAGACGATAACGTAGAAACACTTTAGTAATTTAATATGAAAAACTATTACATGTAGATGCTTACACACAACGCTTCAACAATTGAGGCTCACTTTGTTTAACATTTTGTGGGAATTCTTACAAATTAAAGAACTTTCATTTTTTTAAATGTATGAGGAATAACTCCCTCTTCATTTACGTTTCAGTTCTTCAAGTTTATTCGTTTAAATTCTCTCTATACATTACTTAAATAGTGTACTTAAATAGTAATTTACAATTAGGTTTTCATATTTATTTATTTTTCTCTTAAGTGTTTTAAAATGTTGATTAAGTCAATATATCCATGTACGATGCTATAACATGAAAATGTGCTCCTTTTATCCGCTTTGGCGGTAAAATCATTCTTGTTTGTAATCCTTTTGTAATTGTAAGCTATCATTGGCCTTTCAGCCTACTGCTTCCAACTTTATATAAATAAATAAATATCTTTTAATTGGAAGTATTATAAGAAATTAATAATAATCATCAGAAAAATTCACATCAATTTGGACATCATCTAAACCATCTAAGAGTTGAATACCATCTAACACAAACTTGTGGACAAAAAAGTGACTTTCATGTCTTAAATAAATAAATAAAGAACATTTTTATCAGATCGACAAGAGCGGTTCATTATCTTTCGACCAAGGGTGGTAGCATTTCCAAAGTAAGCAGTTTCTGAACTTTTTGCGTGCTGCTGAGATTAAGATAAATTCAACAATTACTTTGGTGACACGTCATAATAATGTCCTTGAACAGAAACGGAATTTGGTTCTACAAAAGAAAGATTCTGCTCCTGAAATAAGAAATTCCAAGGAATAATCTTATGCATCTGAGTTTCAACGAATTTACCGTCAGGTACGTTCTATCAATCCATTACAGTTGCTTAATTTAGCAAATTTGATAAATCCATTTAAGATCAATAATTCAACGAAGTATGAAACAACACTGTGAAATTGACATAATAACACGGATGACAGAACTGTTTATAAGATGGCTTCTATTGACCAAACAACAAGGGCATATTCTAGTTTTAGGAATAAAAAGAGTTTCTATGAAAGTTAAAAACTCATTTTTAGTAAGGATTTTCTTGAGTCTATTAAATAAAAATCTCAACCAACTTAAACACTAAAGTCTCGATTAGTTTATAAATTTTAATTTACTGTTAATAATGACCTCTATAATCATGCAGGGGTTAGTTGCTAGCATCTTATCCCAGTTATCAATAAGATGTGAGTGTTTGACTCAGAAGGTATCATGCCGTGGTTTTCTTAACTTTAAAGTATTTGAATATACTGTAAGAGCTTGCAATCGGTTTAAAGGTTGGTCAATCGGTGTAAACGATTTGAACAGAAGGTTATCATTAGGAAATACAAGAGCAAATTTAAATTACAATAGTAAATTTAAAATATCAGTAGCAGCGGCAACGTACAACAATAGTAGGATATTCAGGCATACAATAATTCGACGTTTAAAGGTTATGAGGAAATTTATAAATAAGGTGTTATAGATTACACACAAGCCATCCTAAGAAGACCACTCAAAGTCAATTGAATCAGCACCTAGTTCGAAAACTGCTCGGCTGAATTTGACCAAATTTTGATATCACATAGGAACTAACGTTTCCTCGAATTCCTAACTTCAACAGTTTCCGAGTAATCGACTCGTTTTTTGACTTTGAGAGTTCTTCTTAGGATGGTTGGAGTATAGCAGCGTTGTCTTCTGAAGCTGGTCGACAATATCATCGAAAGGAATTTGTTTTTTTTTGCTTATACCGAAAGCTCCCAACTGCCCGTAGCGCCTCCAACAGTTTGTATCCTTACTTTTCATTGTTTTCCACATCTGGCAACCATTAATTGCAGTGTATTAGTTGTATTTAGTGTGTTTGCTTTACCCACTAAGCGTTCTAGCACCCACTTTGAAAAACACTGATTATATGAATCAAACATTTTAAATTAAAAAAAAAATTGTAGTCATTTTTGAGAGATACTTGAGTAATTAGCCAGTTATGAATAAATGTCGCTAAATGATAACGAAGGATAACCATCACCGTTTTTCTGGATATGCTTGAAGGGTAAATTTAAATTAGAACGTCTTAGAAAAATATTCTAAGAGAACGGTAACATATCCAATGCAGCTTCAACAAAACTCATACATAATAAAAGAGAACGACAGGAGCATTAAACCCTGTGAACTTCAAATGCTCAAAGAAAACGACGACAAGGTAAATCGAGGTCTCCTCTCATGGTAATGCTCACGGATTATTCACTCTCGCAGACACCAATCCATCTTCGCCAACAGACCCGCCAAGCCTTTTTCCAATTAACGATATTCACAATGAAAGGTAAAATACCCGGCGAGGGGAAAAGGTGACCACACCTGTGATTCACACACCACCAACTTATTGGCCCTTGAGGCTATAATCGAAAGGGAGCAAGGGGGGGAAAAAAAAATAAACATCAAAAGTCACCACCATCATGTTGCAGTTTCTTAGTGACCTCCTAGCATCATTAATGTGATCGTCTACAATAATAAAAAAAAAAGATTTAAAAAGACAGCTTCACCTATTTGTTCGTGTAGAAGAAGGGTGAGATAAGGAAGAGAAGAAATAATTTTCAATTAAGAAAGGAAATTTATTTAACATGGTAAATTAGTGACCTCCATTAGCAAAAATTTAAGACTTTCAAGAGCTTCATTCAAATTCGAATTCAGTTAACGATTCATGTAGTTTATTATCAATCAATTATTCATATAGGATAACATGCAAATCAGTTATAAAAACATATAGCAACAACCTCAACCTCATTTATACTCAGCAACGCTTTAGGGAGAAAGATTCACCATCAAACTTTTTGGGCCATCCGTAAGAAACACCAAAACAATATAACAATATTAATAATAATTAATCTATAATTTCCTAATTTGATGCTAAATTACCGAATTTCGTGACCAGAGTTAATAGCGCGTTCATATACGTGACATCAATACGTGAAATAATTTCAATTAATTAACATATCCCTGGCTCATTAAGTGCTCAGTAAAACAGCAAATAAACCTTCTTTCGGTTAAAATCAAATTTACAAGGAAAAAAAATCCCCAGTGTCATATCCAACATAAAACTCACGTAAAGATCCATAAAAACTCAATTTAAAAAAACTTTTTATGCTATCGTTCAAAAGGACGAAAGGAAACCAGATCACACAATCACCAACGATGGCGTTTACTACTTGCCATCATTTCAGGGTGGGTGAAATTTTAAATAAAAAGGTGAAGCAATTCCTTCTTCCTTCCCATTACCTCTTCCTTCTTTCAATTTCGATACACTTAAAGACGATTGATAAAAATCTCACACGTTGTGTGGGTGGAGAACGGAAAAAGGCCGATGCCACCGACTCCCAACGGCAATGCCAAAAAAGAGCGAGATACCCATTTCCCAAGAGCGATTCAAACACCAAGGGAAAGAAAACCAGTCCAAAGGGCCTTTCAAAGTGCTAATGTTTCAAAGTGTTTTTCCTTAACGTAATCATTAAATATTGCAATTACTGTCAATTCGCGTAAGAACACGCTTCGAGTATTTACAACAGGTGCAGATAGAGACAGTACCTTTTATAATAAGTTAAACAATTCGCCACACCTTAGCAGGTGGTTAATGGATGGTAACGTTATGGCTCCATGTTTATTTCTATACATTATATATACATTAATGCTAAATAAAAGAGCTTAAAACGTTCGTTACTGAAAACTATGAATCCGTGTGTTCTCGCGCATTCTCAACAGATTTACCATTACATTACCTGCAATAATTACAAAATAACTTCACCATTAAATTCGGAATACGTCAAATTGTCCCATTATATATTATTTTACAATGTTTTAGCAAATATACTTTTTATACCAGGTGTACGGGATAATTTTAAAATAATTTTCAGAGAAACCATGAAGATTCTAGACCAGAGAATATACAGGGTCTTTATAATTTAAGTTCCATTTTGACATGGCCATAAAAAAAACTACTGGACCAAAAGCTATAACACTTGGTAATATTATACAAGAGGGCATAGGAAGTTCATACCCATCAAAAAAAAAAAAAAAATTAGTTCAAAAGGTCACCACCAGCATGGAATGGCGCTCTATGCAATACTCATATACGAAATTAGACACAGTAATCCGGTGTAACCTGCTTTCAGTAAATGGTGGAGGCCACATTCAACATGTAACTAATTTTAGTAACGATTAAAGACTTGTTACCCTGTGTCTTCGTGTCTAATTTCGTATACGAATATTGCATAGAGCGCCATTCCATGCTGGTGGTGACCTTTTGAACTAATTTTTTTTTTTGGTGGGTATGAACTTCCCATGCCCTCTTGTATAATATTACCAAGTATTATAGCTTTTGGTCCAGTAGTTTTTTTATGGCCATGTCAAAATGGAACTTTAATTACATCAAGAGTGGAACTTTATAAACATTATTATTATCATTATGTGTTGTTTTGGAAAAACCAAACTCGGATCAAGTCCAGAAGTCTATATCTAGATGTACGAATTTCCTTCCTATGCGACAAGTGTGTTTTTTTTGTACGGTTTTGTATACGTATAGAAGTGCATTCAATGTCAGGCTTTTGTGTAGTGAGTAATGGAATAAACGCAGTGGCAGAAATAACGCTAGCAACAATGTGAACTGTGTTGGCTCCCAAAGGTGCTTTATATCATGTGCAAGATCTGTACACTTACAAAGTAAATCTTCTCTAGTATTACAAAGCCTTAAGAGACAGGGCAATCGATAGAGCAGGGTTGTTGTATTAACGCCTGAATATCCTAAGGGTAAAGAGAATTTATGTGCTAGGCTAAATTAAGTTAACAAGAGAATATATGGAAGTTAAATCAATTTCGCTTAAAGACACCGAAAGGACACCAAAGCACTTAGAGACAAAGGACAGATACGTACGTGGCTTTTACGCTAGATTTCAGCTTCAATAACAAGACTGCATATTAAGCAAAGACATAAATGTTTGACTTCAAGTCAAAGTTTTATTGTGAACCAATTACAGAGGTTGGGCAGAAACAATTAGTCGATTTAAATTTGGCGCCTCGCATCAAAGCCTTTAGCATCATGCAGCGTTGGTCGGAAGAGCGCCGAACTTTTGCTGTAGAAGCCTTCTTCAAAAACACACGCGAGTTTTTCGACGGCATTTTCACACTGGAAGGATTGAGAAGGTTCCGACACGCTAAACAACATTGAAATGGGTCTAGTAAATTCATTCTCAACAAGAAGCCATGGTCGCTGAGAAAAGTCATAGATAACGTGAGACAACGTGCAGAGATGTGCCTTACCTCCAATGGATTTTTTTTTTTTCACAATTGATACCTAACTATTATTTACTCTTCTTATTTCTGCCCCACCCTGTACAGAGGAAGTTCAGGCGTTAATGAAATGCATTTTTAATAAGTAGTCTTCATAATGCAGCTGAAATCGACTACAGGTACGTAACTCTTATTTACGCTTTCGCTGTAACTTTCTACGTCTTTAAGCGGAACTAACGTAATTCCCATATACTCCCATGATAAATTCAGTTTAGTCTAGCACCCAACACGAATGCTCTCTGCCGCTAGGATTTTCAGGTATTAATAAGTCAACGCTGCTCTATCGATTGCTATACAGGGTGTATCTATACGTCCGTAACAAAGATCGGGAGGGGATTCCTCGGATCAAAACAAGAAAGAATGTCCTTAGGAACATATTTCCTACAAAGCATTGTTATTGAATAATAAAATACAGCGTTACAAGATGTACATTGGCCACATCATAAGAGATGCCCAAACAGGGACTCCTCAACATGAACTGGCGAAACCCCTCTTATCGAACAGCTACATTGATGTCGTTAACCGAAGTATCGTACACCACACTTTTAATATATTGCCACAGATAAAAAAAAATCCAGCGGATTAAGATGAGGAGACCGGGCAGGCCAATGCTCTGGACTTATACGGCCGATCCACCGTCATGGGAAGGTGTAAGTCCAAAAACACTCCTGTACATTGTATGCTGATGACCTGAATGAAAACAAGTGACATACGCATGTAATAGGAACATTCTTTATTGTTTTGAACACAAATAAAAGTTTTTCAAAGTAATTACATGAAAAAATCATCATTTAAGGATACTTCGTCTTCAGCATAAACTGGACATTATACACCATAAATATCTTAGTACATGTAGAGTTTCTCCATTAAAAAGTTACAATATTTGTACGGATAAAGATTTTTGCATCACCCTGGACAAACCCACACTAAACACTTATCGCAAATCCCTCCAGAATTGCCAATGCCTAATGCACATTCCCTTCTAAGCACGTATCCCAATCAGACAGTTTAATAAATCAAACACATAAGAAAAATCAAAGACATAATAAATATTTAATAAGCAGTACTTTTCAATCACGCTCAATGCCAATTCCTGAATTGCCAGTCCCCCTTACTCAATAAACGTCAAAACCAATCACGAAAGAACGAAGGAGAGATGAAAAAAAAGGAAATGGATAAGTGAGGAAAATTAACTTTTTTATATCTTTCTGTCCCCCAGTTTCTCCCTAAACAATTGAGGTAACTTCTGTTTGTCATGTGGAAATGAGCTTAGCAACCTGCAATTACGATACAGAAGATGATGAAGACAGGCAGACATGAACGTGAACGAATGAAGAAAGAGTTTTCGGCAAAAAATATTAATAAAACCAAACTCAATATCGGTGGCAGACTGAAGGTGCTGAACAATAAGACTTAGTCATACACACATAAAAAAATTTAAAAATTATCTTTCAGTGTTTGTTCTTTGAAATCTCTGTTCGCAAAAACAATTGTTCAGCAGAAGTACAAAAAAAAATTCTGCGAAAAAAATTAACCCAGAATTCAATCAACATCCTAATGGTGGTTTACTCATGCGTTAAAGCTCAAAAATTTTAGATATCGACAAAGAAACAGCCGCAATTTCAACCTCCAACACCACCACATAAGAACAAGGATGTGTGGGTTTCTTCAATGAAACCCACACACACACACACACACACACACACACATACAAAACAACCCCCCTATACATCATTCTGGAACGATCATCCATTGCAATTCAATGCATCGCCATTATACACACACCGATTATAAATTAAGACTTTACAAAGATGTGGGCGGCCACAGACGACCGAACCATTATCACAATTACGAAACCTGCTCTGCATATCAAATGGGAATATTATGATCTGCATTAAAACACTTACAAATCTAAACGGGACGATAAATCTCGGCACAATTTTCGTTGGTGGCAACGCAAGAGTTGCGTGCCAGTGCTTACTCTGGCGAGACGATGGGAAATTAACGCCCCCCCCCTCCTCCGTCTATAATCGGTTCTAATATCTATTCAATAAGCGACACGGAATGGGACCCCATAGAAAACAATTTTCAACACGCACATCCGCACCTACTCCACAAGAGAGAGAGCCGCCCCTTGATTTATCGCAGCCGAAACACGTGTCCCGCCTCGCGAAAGACTGGAGGGTCCCCCCGTCCATCTATGTTAATAAGTGAACTTGAAACGTGGATTCGACATCGTTTATCTCCTCCTACAATTTTCTATCTTTGCCAATCACATTTGCGGGGGGACGTCACGATATCGAAGTATTTTAAACTCATATCGTGTTATGTCTTTAAATTTATGGTTCTATGGGGAAAGGTGCACTCTATGGTAATACACTGAAAATTATTCGTGTACATTTATACATTCTAAATATATGATTCATATGATAACTAAAACATACAAAACAACCGAGAAAATCGTAAACTAATTATTATGGATAGTCCCAAGACAATTCCGGATACTACTGAAAGGACTATATGTCCTGATTTTATTCCAAGAGAAAGTTACTTACTCGAAAATCTTATCTTGCTTTATACTATGAAGTGCATTCAAGTTTTAAGGTATCCTAATTTAATTTTAAAAAGTACTGCCTCTAGAAGGCTGAAATTACAATCACTTCTCAGCATAGTCACCAAACACATTGTTCACAACGCTGACAACACGATTGCATTTAGAAATCAAATAAGAAAATCGCTGATGCAAGCGTTGAACAATGCTCCTATCCATGGGGTAGTTCCCATTCAGAAGTAGTTCCTCGTGCTCTGTACTCGCCTGACCTCTCATCTAACGAGTTTTGTGTTTGGCTCTTGCATCAACCATTTCTTAGTGGATTTTTTTTTGCCTTATAGCTACAGGTGAAAAGTTAAAGCAGTATCTATACGAGTAACTACGTTGAAAAGTGAAAGCTGCGTGAACTTTGCAGGAGCAGTATTAAATCCAAAATAATATAAAAGAAGTAATTGAACATTGAAGCTATGCTCCAACATTTGATTCGTCGCCACTACCAATTAGGCCACTCGCGAACATGATATAGCAGAACTAAAGTCTCCAAATATCCAAAAGACTACTAAATAGTCAAAATTGAAGCCCAAGTCGAAGCTCGTAGGTCAGGAATTTTCCTTTCCGCAGAAAGCTAATAAAACCATAATAATTAAATTAACATGAAAAACGAAAGTAAAAACTCCGCTACCTGAATTCGAACCAGGGACAACGAATATCTAGCTCCTCGCCTTTATAAATCTGCAAGCCGGGTGCCTTTCCTATCATTGCGCATCCACACGGAGGATACCTTACTGCACCGATCCGTGGAGATCATATTGGTTGAGGCAACGAGCTTGATACTCGTGGTGCCTTTAAAAATAGATTAAACACCGGGTCTGATTGTTTTCCGGTTTAATCGTATAAAATTTTTTATCCCCAAGAAATGGGAACAGCCCTTAACGCCGGAACATAAATAAGCGCCGGGTCTCGATTAATCGCCGGGGGGGGGGGGAGTCAATACCATTGAAACAAATAGACGCCCGGGCCTCTATTCAAGGTTATGTAACAAATTGTCAAGAATACTGGACCTGTCGAAGGACAGCACACTCCCTAATACTGGGATTCTTATAAGACGGTATGAATTAAATCTGTTTCTTATAAGCGGTTTCCATATAACGCGACTGTACTCATCTTCAAACCGAAACTGAACACATTCCATACCTCTATTTATTCCTTAGGAAATTATCTTACCATCAACACAAAAACATTTTTCTAAGAGAATATTAGAATTAAAAAAAAATATTCCTCCAAGAATTCAAGACCACTTCATGCAATTTGACAAACTTGTCAATTTTGTCCTACAAAATGCGAATTCTAAATGCCCCTAGCAAAAACGTTTATTATGGTGAAAAAACTCTAACAAGTCGACATCTGTAAAAGATTCGTGTAATGAATTTTGCATTTGGGTTGCGAGGTGGCGGGAAGAGACGATTATAAAATTACATTACTTTATAGCCTTGATTAAAAGACACGGTACAATAACCTACCTGATTCCATCTTATAAATGCAAGTAACATGGGACATAATTGTTGACATCATCTAGAATTTCGAATATAAAACCTGTTTTTGGAGATTTTTTAAAAAAAAAAAAATCTAGGCATAAATAGATCTGTGGGCAAATATATAATAAAAGGGCGCGACCGAAGGAGTAATCCATTTCATGAAAATGGGTTTATTAAAATATCATTATTTAAAAAAAATAATAGTAGAACAATTATACTTTTCACAGTTACAATTTTACAAATTTTTATAAAACAGAAATCGAAACTGGTATGCTCGTCAGATTATTGGTTTAAGTGAACTGCAGGTATATAAACGGGAAAAGAATCCTATCTGCTTATAAAATACACTTTACAACTTTTAATTTAAATTAGCTATATTCTTATTATATTTAAGATCTAATCAGCTCATTGTTACTTTAAATCCCCATTTAACTCAGAAAAAAAAATTATCACGTATCCTCTTTAACCCACCATCCAATATTTTGATTCCCTGCCAAAGGAGGATTAAAACAAAAGATAATATAAAGAACAACAACAAAAAAGAATTTCAAAGAAATCCCGTCATTCAATTTCGGCATCCCCAACCCACCCACCAGCACCAGCATGACACAAAACGCGTAAAAAACATTCTTAAAATTCAACCGACATCACGTGCTGAGCGTTGCGTTTCGTACTTCTTCATTACTTTATCAAGCCTCCAAATGCGAGACCCACCCACTTTGGGCAAAGGGTTTAGCATTCCGTCAGTGGCCAAACAGGTTTCCCCAGTCACTATCCTCCTCAACATCAACAACAACAACGTCCGATCCAACCAACCAACCAATCTAGTAGACGGGGCCGCCGCTCAACAGCAACAACTCTCCCCCGCAAAACTGGCATTCCTTCTTTGCCTTCTCCGGTCACGTTCTCCCTCTTTCTCTCTCCCATTTCAATGCTCGCTAATTCATTTGCATTCATACATATCTAATGAGGATCTATCTTTCTCCCCCTTCCAACCAACCAACCTCTCTCTCTCTCTCTTTCTATTCAATTCGTCGCCAGCAGTTAGACGGGCGACCAAGTTCAAGATCACCGACGAACTTCATTGTTCGCTGGAAAATAAAACAAAAAAAAAATTAAAAAAAAACAACAACCTTTAAAGCTGAAACACGAAGAAACACAATGTTTGTGTGATTACAATAGAAAACATTTCATTTTATTTATATTTTTTAAAAAAATATTCTTATCTCATTGAAAACACTCGCTCTTCTTTAAAGCTTCAATTCTGATCGGACAGAAAACAAAATTTATCTTAAGGTGTTATCAACTTAAAGTTAAAAACAAAGAGGTGAAAATTACCAATAATTATGCTATAACACATAATATATATCTAATTATATATCAAAAATACCGTGATTAATCAAGATAATTTATTTCTCATTCAATATTCAATTTGTTAAACATGGGCGGCCCTATTGGTAGCATGATTCAGAGATTTACTCTTCTAGGACTAAGACCAAAATATAACGACCAATTTGAAATTAATAACAGCATTGATTATTTAGACTTAACAATTTCCAAAAAAAATAACGACACAATTCGATTTCAAAACACATATAACTCCCCTGATATCCTTACAGTCACAAAACTGCTGCATTTCGAACTGCCACAAACCATTCCTTTAAATATCAATCTAATCTTTTCTATTCCTGTTTTACCTTGAAATTTAATTTAGCATATCAGTCTACGGCTTTGCTTGATCTTCCAAGGTAGTTTAGTAAATGAAAACCACAAACATCCATCCCTCAGCGGGATTCGAACCCATAATTGGCTGGGTTCCTTTAAATAATAATATAAAGTAGAAAAAAAAATCAAAATAAAAGACATAGAATATACATACGGATAAAATCCTTAAATTATCGATAAATTATTCCACAAATATAAGCCTTCCTCTCAATTAACAGAATCAAGACTCTTCATGGACAAATTTTCATATCTTGGAAAACAAACCTACAAAAGAATATTTGTTCCAGTGTCAAAGGGTACATATCCAAGATTGACGCCAAATGAGCCCTGAGCCCCTAAAAGATTAAACTGAAAACTTTGCAAGTGTTATTTAAAAATAAGCGAGTTTACTTCATGCACCAATAAAACGCAAATTAATTCTAAACACTTGCGTTTAGAACATTAAAAAAAAAACCCTATAAATTATGGGTTTAAAAATATCTACAGCCAAATCAGCGTGATAAGAGTAGTAAATTTGAGAAGAGGAGATCTGAGAAGCTACAAGCGAGTTAATTACATAAATGAGAATTACATTTCTAAACCCATAATAATAATATAGTCGTTATTTACCACTTCTAGAACTCTTATAACACCCGACACAATGATTTCATACAAATCCCTCACATTAGACGAAACTTCCAACTCAAAAGTGTCTCCATCGCCGACAATAGACTCTGGTCCACATTACCCCTAGCTCTCCGTTCATCACCAAACACTGCCACTTTCAAATCCCGCCTAAAGAATTATTTTTTAACATTCCCACCAAACTAACTTTTACCTCCTTTCCTCATTAAAATTTAACTTTTAATCATCAAACATTGTTTCTTTGCTCCCCACCTACCTCGTCGGCCCCACCATACAGGCCCTGGGTGGACGAACTATATCTTCCTTTAGATTAAATAAATAAATAAATAAATAAATAAATAAATCGATTACCAATTTTCTAAAACGTAGGGTAATTTGCTCTAAATCGTAAAATAAAAGAGTCCTAAGTCTGTTAAATAGTAAAAAATAGTAAAGAAAATTCCACGGCCTGGACTCGATTTTTCTCTATTTATTAATTAATATCGGAGGTAATGGCGTGAAAAAAATCCTCCTATGACCATTTTCCAATTATTATCCTAACTCTTAACTTTAACTTACCAAAAGAATTAAGGACATATAAACAAAACTTACTTAAGCGTTGGGAGAAAATATTTTTGTATTAACAAGTTTCTCCAAAAATCATATTCTTACAATTTGACTCCTAACAATAAAAATAAAACATAAAAAATAAATGAAGTAAAAACACTCCCTACCCCATCCCTATAATGTAACTGATTGATTTAATAAATTGATTGATTTAATAAATTGATTTAATTCCAAAATTCATAATGGGCAATTAATTTTATTTACAAATGCAGGATCCAAAAGTACAAGAACAACTTCATGGTCCTTGTTCCACAATAATTGAAACATGATCAACCTTGCAAATATAACCACATACACCGGAAATCATTTGAAAATTCTGACAAAAGTTCATGTAAAGTTCATAAAGATTTTTTTAGCAAATCCTGGATATCATACAAGTATTATACAAACAGCCCAGGTTGCATTGATTCCACAATAATATACAGATCTAATGTTTATTATTGTAAAAATTAGATTTAATGTTTTGGGTGGTTCAGTTACATTATAGAAATGGGGTAGGGAGTTTTAACTTCACTTATTATTATTTTTTGTTTTATTTTTATTGTTAAGAGTCAAATTGTAAGAATTTGATTTTTGGAGAAATTTGTTAATGAAATAGTAAATCAAAATTTATTAATCAGATTATTCACACAGGGCACAAATTCAGCAATGAAAACTAAGAAAAACTTAATCATCTCAATATCATAGAGAATACAGAATTTTTAAGGCTAGACAAACAAAAGAAAATAAAATGTATTTTAACCACCCACATAATTGCAATGGATTCTAACACCCAAACAGAACAAATTATAGATTTTTTTATATTAAAAAAAATATCCACGAGAAACTTCAGGTCTTCAATGAATTCATGAAGTGATCACACGAGTCCTCCACTGCTGTTTTTGTTTTTACCATTTAGCGATCTGTATTCAAAATGAACAAATTCCATAAATAACCCTCAAGAATAAGTACAAATTAATTTTAATTTAAAATATTTGTCTTCTAAATTAACATGCTTATCATAATAGTGCCCAAATACTCTAACTCTGATTACATGAATGAAGAGCGCTAATCGTCTGCTAAACCGATTCGTTGTTACCAGTCGCAAAAGCGGACAATTCAACTGATGTTCCAGTTATAAACAGATCTGAACCTGACAAAATGACAATTTTTCCCACTAAAAATATAATGAACCTCTTCGGTTTGGAGAGTTTTTTTGGAGTTGAATTTTCATTGAAGAGAAATTAATTCCTTTCGATGATAATGTCAAGCTGTTTGCCATAGACGCCAAAGCTTCTTAGCTATAAAGTGAACAAAATTATTCAGACACCACCAATAAATCTGAATTATAATCGTACGGCTATGTAAATTACACCGTTTGAAACAGAAAAGCAAAACGCTGTTACATTTTTATTCATTTCCTGTATCTGTCGAAATGCGCCTGCGAGAAGCATTTTGAAATCGCCTTCCATGTTGAAGAACTAGAAAATCGCGAAAACAAACTTCCAAAATATTAGCTCATGACTATCCAGCAATATAAATTTTCAACAATACAACATCTATAAGGTTGTACTCCATCAAAGTCTTAAAAAATTTGACAATCGAAAGTGATGAAATACTGAAATGGTCGTTAGGTTGGGTCCTTCTGCATAGTCTTTAAATTATTAAGACAATCTTAAGAAATCAGCAAACGCGAATTTTCTGAGAAAAAACTTTATTTAAATATCTTATCATCTATTCAGCACAAAGAGGCAGGTTTTCATATCCTATCATCTATTTCTAATGTACATTCGATCAACTATAAATTAACAAAGAGACAGGTTTTCTTTTAAATAATTATATCTATTTTGTGCGATTCTACTAGAAAACGCTTTTCCAAGATTGTATTTGAAGTGAATACTAAATCAAAAAATATTATTTCCTTATAAAAAGAAATATCTTAAATACGTAATCCATGGCAAAAAACTACGCTGCCTCATCACCTTAAGTAGACACCAATAAAACTCCAAAAATTTACATTACAATAACCTGCTACATTTTTATTCATTTTCCATACAGTTTCTTCGAAATGTATCTTCTAAATGTCAAAGTGTGTGCTAATCTTGCGACTGTTTTCCTAAGAGGAAACGACCGCCTATGCGACTCCAAGTCTATTCGCGGCGGGAGGCAAAAACGACAACAAAAGCTCTGGAATCGTGGAGGGCCTATTTATCTTTTTTTTTTCTCCTTCTCAAAAAGCCACCATGGATCGGTTGGCGTACACGATCTTTACAGGTAAGGACGGTCAACTGCTTTTCTCTCGGTGACTGGTCCAAATCGATGTGACATGCGTGGCTCTCGAAAACGACCTCACGCTGCCAACAAGACACAACAACCCCTGCATGAAATCTTTTCACAGAGGGCCACACACTTATCTCTTCGGAGGAAAAAAACATTGAAAATATGAAAAATAAAAGGGATAAAAGGAGAGAGACAGACAGAAAGAGAGAATGACCTCGGTCCTGCCTAAATACCAAAAACCCGGTTCGGTTTGCTGATTGGCCGGTCCCTCAAACGTCGTACCAACCGATAACCCCGCGGAAAGAACCAACCATTCTTTCCATTTCTGAACGCATGACATTTTTAATCCTTCCACAATGATGATGATGGATGAATGGCATTACATTAACAGATTTTTAGTTTAAACACGGCTACTTTTGATGCAAAGGGAGAGGGGACTGTTTGCAAAGGAGAACCAATTAGAATTTCACCTTGCCCTTCTCTGTCGGTCCGCGGGGCCTGTCCTTCACCCGTAACAAATCACCCGACGCTGCTACTACCCACAGCGAATACGGAAAGAGAAAAAAAATATCTTCTACAGACAGATAAGCAGACAAACACACGCAAAACACGTTCCTGAGAGTAAGCGAGAATGGCAATGAAGTGCATTGGTTCAGAACGAAGTCAAACTCGTGCCTTTAACGACACCATAAAGAATGAAGCTACACCATCTTCCATGAAACTAAAATGGAAACTTATTATAGGTACTTCCCATTCCTCTGACCCTCCCACATATATTATCTTGGACTCTTTATGCAATTCATATATGATCCCAGAGCCAGTACTATTTTTTCCGCATGTTGTATTTTTATATTCACATTTACCTTCTGTAGCATTACTCCAATTTTGTCTCTTTAAGTTATTCACAAGTATGCCTTTCATTCGTAGATTTTTAAAATTTAACTTTACTTGATAATAATATTAATCAAAACGCTCATTCATCAATCATTTTGTGGAGACAAGAAGCATATACCATTTAATATATTAAGCATAAACCAGTCAAAAATTATTAAATTTACTGTAAAGTTTTTTAAAGTATCGATGACAACGCAGAGGAAGTTCAGAAGGGTCCTCCATAAATTCTAATAGGGAGTAATATCAAAACATAAACATTGAATATCCGCCATCTTTTGAGGGCATCGAGACCCATGGCTGCCATGGCTCTGAACTTATCCCATTGTTATACAATACATCCAAACACGCAACAACTCGTTACCATCGTTATACAATAACAAGTCGGGCAAAAACGGCGCACTTCGATGAGTAGCAGTATAGGATTGCCTTCCTCTTGCCCTCAAAAAATGGCAGCTGTACCCATCATTCAATGCGAAGATATTTTCCCCTATACAGAGATATGATCAATTCTACTACATTCTTACGTACAACAGTGCTTTGTTCAACGACTTACTCTAATCATACTACAATTCTTGATCATGACTGTTTAAACATGATTAAGGTTCAAGACTTTCAAATTTCAACGAAAAATCGCGGTGTTCACTGAAAAAATCCCAACCATGATCGTGGGACAAGTTTACTCTTCTTGGAGCCAGATGGTGATAGTGGCGCTCCTGGCAATAACAACCTCTCAAATAATTTTTTTGGTCATCAAAGTAGTTTCCTTCTTTCAAGTGAAAATGAAAACCAGAAACTATGGATGTAAATCACTTGCAAATATTATAAATATAAGTTGAAGGTTGAGTACTAAAGCTATGCCTCAATAAATAGAAGGAAAGTTAGCATCTATTGTTTGACTTGTCAGATCATCTCTTCCCTGTTGGGAATTTTCATAAGTTATTCTGATTGGGTTTATAAGCGGGGTTCGACAAAACCTTTAGCCTAAGTTGATGAATGTTACTAAAGATTCCAAGGTGGCTACTTAAGTGTATGTTAGGTTAGCCATTTGACAGAATAGGAGTGGTAGAACTACAAAAGCAGTATGCCTTTCTACAGGTTTAGGTTCCCGGGAATTTTGATGAATAAATTCTCAGTGAGTGGACTGACTTAAAACTATACAGAAAAATCCAAGATATTTTAATTATTACCCGCCACAATGAACTTCATCCTAACAATCTTTACAATAGTCCAGCTGTTTCCAGTGTTACTTTGTGTACTAAATCTTGTGAGGCACACTTTCTGGATACATATCAAAACATGCCAAAAGAAATGGCTGTGGACACTTAATCAACAAGTGAATCACTGTTATTCAATAACTGAATTTGATCCAAAATCAGCAATGCACCAGTGGCATCAAAAATACCAGGCATTCGCAATGTACATAAACCTCACTGAAAAGAAAGTGTTATATGTAATGGATGAATCTGTTCTATTTGTGTTATTAGGCTATAAGAATTTGAAATCTTGTAGTCAAATGTCTACAACTACAAAAATATTTTGTCGAGCCCAGTGTAAGCGTACTCGCTTTCAAAAGGCCAAATAATCATTCTACCAAATAATCTCGATAATTCGAATCATATTTTAATTAACCTCGATGATTCGAAAATTTTGATTTATCATTTGATTTATCCAAGTTTCTACTGTAGATGAAAAATTAAATGAAAACGTCTGCGACATGGATTCGAACCAGGGACCAAGAATATCTAGTTCGTCGGCTCTATCAATTAGGCCTTCACGGATACTGGTTCAGCAAGGCTGTCTCCAAAGACTCCTAATCAGTCAAAGTGGAAGCTCAATGATAAGGCAGGCACCAGGCTCGCAAGTCGAAAAAAAAAAATAGCTGTAATCCAATACGTCCATCCAGGGCCTGTATAGCCAGAGACCGACGAGTTGGGTCCCTGAATGGACCTGTTTAAACGACTTCTGTAATATGGTCGCAGCAGCCGGAATTTCTCTTTGCTGTCCTAGGCGACTCCTGGTCCATGGTTCGAATCCCGATCGTAGAATTTATCCTTACGTTCTTCATCTATATTTAGTAGTAAATAGTGGAAAAGCCATTTTCTCATTTCTATTGGGTTGTCGGAAAAGCCAAGACGTATTTTTTCTAAGTTTTTCAAAAGTCATTTATTTCTAAAAAGGTCAAAGATCAATCAATGATATAGTGCCAGTTTTGTTCGATAACCATTTCGCATCTTTCAGCGAGCTTCATAATTCCTCGTTCATAGAAGGACCTATTTTTATCAGCAGAAAAGTGAACAAGGTGCTGATTCACAGATGCCGCAAATGAAGTGAACATTATACTAAGCAAGGAGATTTGAACAGAGCGAAACAAATGGAAGTTGATGGTGCGGTAACACATCCCATCCAAGCTCCAACAATTTTTGACGTGCAATCAAACTTGAGTGTGGTCTCGCTTTTTCGTGATGGAACACAACTCTAATACGATTAAAGAGCTTTGGAAGTTTCTGGATGATGGATTCGTTCAAACAGTCCAAATGCTGACAGTACACATTCGAATTGATCGTTTGATTCCTTGGTGGGAGCTCGCAAAACCTATAGTAACATCCCACCAATAACTACTGAGGGCTGATTGTCCTTTCATACGGAATTTCGTGAACCATCGTTGCCACTGACGTTTACCTTGCCACTGTTACCGCAAACGGTCACCGCAATTTTCACAAGCTTGACGCGCGTTCTTTCCTTTACGGAAGTAAAACAGTAAAATACGGCGAAAACGCAGAGTTTGATCTTCCAACTTCATCTTCTTGAATGATCTCCAAAACCCAATCAAATCGCTCATTTTTTTTGGAATGAAGCTAGAACTGCGAAAGACTCTAGAACTTCCAAAAGTTAACTGGCGCTATATGTTGCAAAAATGCGTCAATGACTTTTCCGACAACCCAATATAACAAGATTTTTATGAAGCATTAAACAATTATGTACATTTCAAACAAAGTTAACACACTGAGGATAACGACTTAGTCGTTGAAATCTCGTGAAAAACTGTTCCTTTTCCCATTATTTGAAAATCGTTTCTCTCTTGTTTGGTTCCTAATTCACGCCTATGAATAAACAGAATTCTCTGTATACTAACTGTTTATGGCATGAAGATGAAATTAAGTGGTTTTGCTCCGAGATATTTGGTGAAGCCGCAGTTGATCCAGCATTGCGAAAAGTCCTCGCGTTGGTTTATGGGAGTCGATCGCCCATTAACGTGTGCAAGGATTTGATCAAATTGTGAAATTACACCCGTTCAAAACACGTTCAGGGCATACAAGATCAAACACGATTTGAAAACAGAAAAGATTCCTTTACCATAATGTGTATGCCTGGAATAGCTATCTGATTTCCTTAGAAAACTTACCAAAACCTGTAAACTTCTAAGCTTCCCACTTGCCTCACTAATTGCCAACATTTTCATTGTCGTCATTTCAAAGAAATTTTCTATTTACTTGACATTCAATCTAACGACTTAAATCTCTGTTCATGGAACTTCACTCATTTCCTTTTTCTATTTTTTTTTCTTTCAGTCTCATAACATTGTTCGGCAAAATTATTCTTTGTGTGCATCTTAGGACATTTGGGACGCAATATAACAGCCCACAAGTTTAAGTTTTCATAAATGAATTCGCCCCTATTTCCAACATTCAACAAAGATCTTTATCAAATCAACTCTTCAGCGTACCCCCTCCCCCGTATTGAAATGTTTCTTTAATTAGTTTCTATATAATCCACGACCTCGTCTACAGAGAAATGGATCTCCTCGTCTAGGATCCCTTTAAGCTCTAACAATTTTTCAACCTGCCCATGTCCTGTTACTGTCTAACCCTCCAATGAAGATCGTTTATTTCCATTGAAGTCACGATTATGAATTATGCCGAACGACATCACAACATACTGTAAATAATTTCGCATCGTATACACAACTCCATTCATCTCCGTCAAAAGAGACCTTTTTTTATCTCCATGACCATCACCCAACGTCCCTCAGTACCACCATCGCACAAAAGCGATTTTAGAAACATCCACGACTACAAAGTAGCCAGATGGTAGCAACGAACCACATAAACGGACACGTGTTCGTATTTAGGACATATAAAGTAAACTAAACGCACACTTAATAATAAAGAGTTTCTTCATTCTAATACTACATCATCTAAGCTTTAATATTTACAATAGAACTAATAAGAGCTGTTTCTATTTAATACTCCAGGGTAAGAGCTCCTGGTCAATTTCACACGTTTGCAAAGGTCAATTAACTACACCTGAAAGAGCTGACCATCTGTTATTGGCCGAGCAAAAGAAATTTAAAAAAAGAATCGAACGTGACTGAATATATAATATCGATCGTGATTAACGCACAAATGAAAGCGTGACGTCATAAAACAAACTTCTTTATATAATAAAAAATTTTAGAAAATAAATTCTTAGAACGCGAAGTGTAAAGTAATTTGATATAAGAACTTTATGAATGGCAAAAGAAATTTTTCATGGCTGTCTCCTTCCACTTGAAAATGAATTTAATAATCAAATCCTTCAGCGTATATTTTTAAATATAACAAAAGCAAAGAATGAAGGAAGTAGCATATACAATAACAACAACGTTATAACTCCTAAGAATTTTCTACGCTAAAAGCTAAAATCAACATCATTAATCAAATGCATAATAAATTTAACAAGAAAAAAAAAATTAAGAAAAACACCAGAAATTCTATCTCCAGTGAATAGCAAAAGGGGGGAAAAAATACAATTTTAAAAAATTCAAACAATAATACAAAAACCTGTTTTTCTCTTAAAGTCTATAAAAATTATCATTTCACTTGGAAAAAAACCGCTCCGACAGGAAATTTCGAGAAAGAGAGAAAGAAAAAATTCATAAATTATGAAACGAGTAGGATGCACAGGAGACTACACAGAAAAAGGAAGAAAAGGAGACCTTTTTATTAAAAAAAAAAAATATTTATTTATTTATTATTTCAACTTTTTTCCCCATCTCTTTCATATTCTCTTTCACCGTGGCAGACGAAAACATGAATCAGCAAAATATGTCGGCGCCGGTGACGTCACTTTATTATGTCGATCCAGCCTCGTAAAATACCGCAACGACGACTTATTTTTTCCTTTAATTTTTTCTTTAAGATTACTATTATTACTAGTTCTATTTACTTTACTTAAATCTTCATAGAGTAACTCCAAAGTTGTCATTAAAACTAGACGGCACAAATGCTCTCACTGAAGAGTCGAACCCTCGGATATAAAAAAAAAAAAAAAAAGAAACTTCATTATTCTCTCAAATTAACCTTATATCATGTAACACCGAATCGTACAAGAGTCGCTGAACACATAGTGTACACATAAACTCACACATGTGGCAACACCAAGATCAGTTTGCTCATGTGGATCTTTCTTGGGCGACAACAAATTCTTCTAGCTATTCAACAAATCATCGCTGAATAGTCAATATTTTAAGTTTTGCAATTCATATATATTTGTCAAAAATAAAAGGGCTTATAGGGTATCTATATGGTTGTATTCATCAAATGTTTCCCATAATTCAGAAAAAATCCAGTGAAAGTCGATTGAGCCTTTTTTCGGCTGTAACTGACAAATTAGGTAGTCTAGGCTGAAATTCATATAACACAAATGTAATTTTAACTGTTATACCATAGCTTAAACCTGCGTATGGATGAGTCAGTCGAACAACAGCTGTAGTATAACTCCGTTAGCATTTTAGATGTTCCTGATATCTTAATAATAGTGTGGAAAGCAGGTAGCAAGATCACCACTTGGATTCTGACTATCAATTACCTTGAATGGGTTACTGATCAATATATTTTACAACATATGCAGTGTCCTTTGTACAGTTCGAGAAAGCTTAACTAACTCTGAAATTTTGAGTAATGATATTATTGAAGAAGTTACAAAGGAGGCAGATTCAGACTCAGAGGAAGTTTAACATTTTCTATCATGTTGTTGGACATAAAAAGTGACCCAAAGTGGCCTTAAAATGCCGACTCCCACACCATTTTTGAGAAAAAAAATGTTAATTTTCGGCATTATTATTCTAATGAAAGTATTTATTAAAGATCGTTTCCAAATAATAAAATATTGCGACTCAAGTGACTTCGGGATGAAGTAATTTCCATATCTATAAACACCACCAGATGGTACTAGTGTTTTGGATAGTGTAAAGCACTATATAGGGTGGGTACAAAAATGAGTCCCCCCCCCCCTTCTTTTATTTTCGTAACCGAAGCAGATACGTTAATTTTGATGAATCCAATGAATAGGAAGTTGTGGGTGGCCTATCCCATGATGCTCTTTTCATTATCCCAAACATGCAAATTAGAACACATTCTAATCCTATCTTAAAAACAGTAACAGATACACAAAAAATTCCAATTGAAGACTTGTTCCGCATGGAATTCTGAACAAAACAACAAAAATTTTCCAAAATCCGATGAACGGATCGCCAACAATCCGAAACATATTAATCATTTCAGGACCAGTGTAGCTTGCCATCCTAAACTGGAGTCATCAAAATGGACATCTGCTTCGGTTACGAAAATAAAAGGGGGGGGGGGGCTCATTTTTGTAT
>JAHWFO010004016.1:126458-303140 GCA_023313115.1 Rhysida immarginata | reverse complement strand
TTTTTGTATCCACCCTGTATAAAAAAAGTATGGACAACTGGGTGCAGGTAGCTATTTTGGTTCCTATTTCAAACTTGCAGACAAAAGTTAAAAAGGAAAATGTGCCTCTGAAGTTTGAATTGGCTTCAAAACAAGATGCAATCATCATATGAAATAAGAATCAAAAAGGCTGACTGCAACCAGTTGTCCATACATTCTTTATATAAAACTTTAGGATAATGAATAGTTAAATATCCCTGCACGTGAGCAAGGAACCGTTTGAGCACTAACTTCTACAGTGATCTACAGACACAAAATGGAAACCAAATAAGGAAAATTTTTCTTTTGAGTTCAAACATCAAACCACAATGTAGCAGAGGCAGCGGGAAAAATCAACACAATAAATGAATGAACCATTTAGCGATGGCCCTAGCTTTATGGTAACTGTTTGGTAGTATGCATCTGGCATTACTCACTCTTCAAATGTGGTAAAAACATTAATGTAAGGAAAAGTTTCACCCAGACAGATTTCACGCATTCATATAACGGCCTTGTGTTATCAACAGAGATGAAGTTTTACTGCTTCATAACAATGCGAGACCACAAGTGCCAAAAACACAAATCCAAAAATGATGCACTATGAGACTCTTCCTCACCCACCAGACTCTCCAGACCTCTCGGCAACCGATTACCAATTTCTTATGCATTCGGATCTTTTGTTAAGCAGAGAAAAGGTTCAGCAATGAAACAGCCGTCAAAAGTAGCCTTTGAGAAGTTTCTTAGGAAAGAACGATGGAATTTTATGAAACAGGCATCTCGATAGAACAGGTCTACAGCCTATGGATCTAATAGTCCCCATCTTGATTAAGAAACGTTAGTTTCAACAGAGTTACTCTTCCTTTGATGTTTCGCAAACAAAAACCGACTTATTTCATGTGCAAAAACCTGATACGTCCTACCAATCTTGAAGAAGTCCTAAGAAATAACGGAGAATTAATAAGGTTTTATCAGAGTCATGAGAATCACTCTTTATACATGAAACTTCATCAAAGAGATAATACCCTTCTAGTACTGCAATTTTTTGTCAAGTATTACCTATAGTATTTTCTATGAAATCTTGAATTAAAGTATAATCTGATCCTATATCGACCATTATATTACAACCAATTCGAGTGAAATATACTTCTCTATTATTTAACTTAATGCAACTTAAACATAACTAAAATGCTGATTAATCAAACATCTATATAGTATTCAAAGACGGCACTTTATCAATTAGACCTCTCTTAGACGGACTTTGAATTCATTCACCACCTCCCCATCATGAAATATAATAAATATCGAAGAAGAATTTTTAACATTAATTAAAACATCCTAAATAAATATTCTTATCCATAAACGAGATTCAAACATATGACCCCTTCTTTCGCATTCGACATTTAATTCAGACGAGCTCGCATCATCAATTCATTGCATCAAGCAACCATAAAAACTAGAATCTAACTTTTTTTTAAAACTTTATGAAACATTCTTTCTCTTGACAGAAAGAAATAAAAAATAATCATCATTTTTTTCTGATTTCTTAAACATTGAGGAAAACTTTCCAAACCCCTATAAATTGTCGTGCAAAAAAGGAGTGCCACTGAAACTATGCGCATGTGCAACGACGAAGAGAGAGAGAAAAAAAAGAAGAAAACGTGTTTGAAGAGACACTCGATGGAGGAAAAAGCCTTCAAATCGAATGATTTACATCAACGATAATTATGAAGCGATGAAAATGCAAGAGGCCCCTGAACAATCCAACAACAAATCCGTCTTCACTGGTTCAAGAGCAACCATCGTTCAACCATTCAGAAACAGAATTCTAATTCTTAACGCTTTCAAAATACAATTCTAAAATAGCCTCCGTGTACACGTTTTAATAGCTCCATTGTTAAGTAAACGATTACGCCTTCCAGATAGTTCCAGCTTTAATAACCACGGAACTAAATGGGATAATTGATGAAGGAGGATGCAAAAAATAAAAAAGCTTCTGGTTGTCATCGATAAATAATGTACGAGCAAAGACAGAAGGGAAATAAATAGGGAGGTCCTCTAAGAAGAAATGTTCATTTAATTCTATCCAGCATTTAAGCCTTCGGGGTATCCAAGAGATTGTCCTTTCCCATTCAAATCAATTAAAACACGATGTAAAAGCATATAGAAAGGTTCCGGTATTAAAAAGTATAGAGTAATATTGTAATATGTTTCTCTAAAAATATTTATTTTATGAAATATAACATAGGACCTATTCAATTCAATACAAAGTTACACAGAAAACTATTTCTTTAGTCAAAAAATATTTTTTTTACATTTTCTAATCACCTCTTAGTATAAATAAGCAATTATCTCTTCGCATACCGAAAAATATTTTTTAACCTAACAAATTGCAGCGATTATGATCTAATTATTTTAATCGCACTTTTAACGATCAACATTTCCATTTCTTGATTTATGATGGACGAGCAAAAACGATGCGAAAGGAAACCATCTCAAATTCTTTTTCATGTATGACAAAGTGTATAAATCATTGCAATAATTCACCCCACTATCATTTCAAAAATCAAGTCTGCCTCGATCATATCAAGAGCTCACACTCCCTTATCAACCTTTTATGAAATCCGGATAGCAGAGCAGGACCACAAATCTCAGTGTCTGAAATGTTCCAAAAAGGAAAACATCTCGTTCAGTCATCTTTAGAGGGTAAACATTCAAAAGCAATACTCTTAAAGGAATACTTTAGAGTAAACGAAGTCCATACGTCTTCCCAGGGATTCATAAAACTCTAACCTATAAAATTCTCCAGAAAGAACCACACATTATTAAGTAACAGAAGAACGAAGCTACTTATTGGTTTTACAATTTCCATCTGCCTGTCCACGTTCCCTGAATAATTTTTTTTCACTTTTTATTTTACACAGAAGGTTGAAATTCAGAATGCATCTTACCATGAGCATGTCCTATTTCGCTATTTAGTTTGGTTTAAATTGGCCCACTGCGCTCAGAGTTACCTGGGTGGGAATCAGGGGGATCATTTGGTCTAAATTGCATATAGGTAAGTAAATGAGTGAAATTCAATATGCAGATTCCTCTAAGCAAAATCTACATTACTATGAATTTTGGGTCAAATTGTCCCAGTGGGGTCGGGATTGTGGGAGTATATTCACGTGGTCATTAAAACTATTAACGTTTTCAAGTGGCAGCATATGGCATGTGATATGTTATTCCATCGGAATTGATGAGAAGCGAAGAAGATCCAGAATCTATTCTTCCTTGAAATACTACTCAATGGAACAACAACAGATAGTAAAGAATCCGAATATAGCCATCCTGGGTCAAGTACACAATCACCTCAACCGAAGACCCAAATTCCTTGTGGGTAAAACACCGCCAAAGCTTCAAAAATTTCTATCAATTGTGCATAATCTTTAAGAAAGATTTCATCATATCTACGATGCATTTAGAATACAATCACTAGTGTATAAGCATAAGTGGTGTTCAGCAGACAACAAGACTGGTTTCCAGTCCTGTGTTTGCGGGGCTTGGAACCGTGCTACCCTTTGCACTCGTTTGAAGAGAAACCTGACTTACAGATATGGGGCATACAGATCCTATCTGTGCATGTTCTGAAATCGGATGGCTATTGAAGTTTTGAATCAACTGTTGCCGAACTGTGAGGACAACTCCCGAAACTAAAATTTGGAAAACACTTTCATCGATCCATATGATCGCGACTGACACAATGTTTGACTGTTCTGAATGACAAATTAACAAATCCACCTTCTTTAAAAACGTGTCCTTTGGATCGCCCAAATGCAATGAACGTCTTGCTTTCGACTTATAGAACAAACACCAACAAAACGAATCTGGCCTAACAATTATGCTAAGGAAATTGCAGACCACGTACCAGTCGATTCAGTAAATAAAATTTACACCAGATTCTTAATTATCTTATGAAAACAAGCTTCTCACCAACTAAACTTTGACAACTTTAATGGTGTGGACACGATTTTTTTCATTCCTTGTGGAGGCAAATCCTGAAGTCCTACAGAAGCTGTAAAGACATCCTGCTAATATAACAGAGAGCATGATCCTCAACTTCAATAGTAACAAATAATTACAGGCTCAAAATTAAGTCAAAATAAATTCTAAGAGAAGAACAATAGCAGCTCAATTTTCATCTCCCATACACACTTGCAAGTTCATAAATTCAATTCAAAAACATCAACGCCTTTTCCAAGAAGAGAAACTTAATGGATTCGTTCACCAATATAATGAAACCATTTCGTCTAATATTACCGTGAAACTCCGGAAATTAATCCCTTATGGGCTCGAAAAGAATGCCTTGATTCATTTTCTTTCTCTTTTTTTCCTTCCCTTTTTAAACAGCTTCATAAGTCTATCTCGTTCTTTTAACAGCTCATTTAAACCGGACTTTTATTAAGAGGGCAAAGGAAATCAGCTGGCTCTTTAAAGGAGCTATACTCATACCCACAGGCAAAGTTAACAAAAAAAAATTATAATAATAAAAAAACTATGCACGTGCGGGTTTCTTGTTTTAGAACTCAAGGTTAAGCTTAATTAAATTAATCAACAAAGATTTTAGATTTTTTAGTCAAGCTATAAGCACTAGCGTAGGCTTTATAATTGCCTAAAAATATCGCCTTTAACATCTTATTAGCGACTATTTTGGAACAATTTTTTTAAAATAACAATTAGGATCAACTGAATTTTTAAAACAGGATCTTAAGTATGAATAATAAACTTTCATAATTAGAAAATTCAAATTCTTATTACACAACGCTAAAAAACAAAAAATCACACAAGAAATGCTTATTTTAATTGGATCTTATATAATTATTATTATAAAGATTAATATATTTCTTCTTAATTATAAATGTGATGAAATAATAAATTACTAATATCTTAAGTAGTTAATAAAGTACTTCCATAAAACACTTTGACGGAATACTTGATGGATTGATGTTTTTTTTATCCACTGGGGGAATACACTGAAAAAATACTTGACAGATAGTTTGATTATTGTGCCGCAGTAGTCACTTTCATATAAGTTTATTTACTATTTCAAATTTTATTAATTTAATCCAGGGCTGATATTTTCAAAATTCTATTTTTCTCTTCAAATTATTTGTACAATTTTTATTATCGCTCTTCATAAATAGTAGCTTGACATCTACAAATTTCGTCACCTAAAGAAAGGAGCAGGCTCTCGAAAACAATGTTAGCATCAAGAATTTAAATCGACTTCTTCTTCTTTTGAATTTAACCATGGGTATATATAAATATTTTATTTCAAGGATATTTGTCCTCGTTTCTGACTTAAAATAGGATTCATCTAAATTAAATATACAGAATTAAGTACCAAAATCGTAGGGAACCTCTAATCTGCAAGGAGATTTGAAATATCAGATACGTATTTCGGCTCCCAGTAGCCATCTTCAGAGATGAGAGACAAAAGTCAACTCTAATAAATACACTATCAGATCAGTAAAATAATGCAATAAAAAATACTTTCGAAAAAGAAAGTATGCAAAATACGCAAAATGACTACTGCAAAGTAAGTGTTATCGTTTCAAATGAGGATCTAACCACAGAATCTTCGCATTTTTATCAACGGCAAATGCTACGTGATACAATTCGTATTTAGAACCATTTTTTAACTAATTAACTTAGAAAGCTAATTATGATAACGTTGTTCAATTATATTAACCCAGACACGACTTATTAGTCATTTAACATTAGGAATTTTTTCATTGAAGAATTTATAAAGTTTAAAAAATTACTTAAAAATTATTATGACCGATAAATAAATATATTTGCTTGCATTTAAATACATCAATGTTAAAATTAAAAATACTAAGAATTAAAATTAAAACGGACGGCAAAATAAAGTTGATATTTTTAGTTGGCTTTATTTTTTTAAATTATAAAATTATCGTCGTCCATTGGTTATCGTCCAGTTTTACCGTCACCCACTTGGTTTTCGTTCAGTTGACATCGCCTAGTTGACTATCGTCCAGCTGTGACGTACCCGTTAAATATACAGGGTGTTGCAAAAATATACAGGACAGTACTGCTGGGTAGCCTATTCTCTCGTTTCAGGAGCCATTTCATAATTGGGAAATTTTATTTTGTTAACCCATTTACGCCGAAATTGGTAAAAATGGAAAAAGAGACTTCATATCTTAAATTTATATTCTGTAACATGTAAAGACAGCCAAAGAATAAGCATATTCCTACTGACGAAGAAGGGGCTTATAAGAAGCAAGGTGTGATACCTAAAAAACTGAAGGTGGGCGTCCCCCCTCTCACAAACCGGTTATAATAAATCTGATCAGTGCTGGGAATCTGGTAGCTGGACAAAATCATGAAAAATAATTTACAAAGAAACAAAAAAATTACATCTATGGTCGACAGCATATAATTTTAAATAAAATCTAAGTTTGGAATCGCTAGACAATGGGCCAGGAACTGACATTACTACTTAGTTTTCTTGTTGAGTGAATTAAAAGAAAAAATTAAAAATTAAAATTAATTTTCAATTTTAATTTTTATTTTTAAGTTATCCTGGAGCATGTTCAATTTTTAAGTATCATGAAATAATTGGCTATTTATTGGACTGCATTTTCATTTCATCGAAATTTTTATTGTGAACTTTTCGGACCTTAATTTCAAAATTTAAATTCTTCCAGATCTTAAAAATTCAAAATTTTTCATCGTTATCATATTGTCACCTTTTAAACAAGTGCCGAGTCAACAACGAAGTCCGTTTCTACGATGTGTGAAAATTATTCCCAGGAGAGTGAACTTGAGATTACTTGGACTGTTAGAAGCTCTGTTATTTAGTAATCTTTTAAATTTTATTAGTTTTAAGTCCCTTTTAATTATATTCTTGTAATTTTTTATGTCTTTGTAAATTATTTTTTATGTCTTTACATGCTACAGAATATAAATTTAAGATATGAAGTCTCAATTTCCATTTTTACCAATTTCGGCGTATATGGGTTAACAAAATAAAATTTCCAAATTATCATTTTATGAAGCGGTCCCTGAAGCGAGAGGATAGGCTACCCAGCAGTACTGTCCTGTTTATTTTTGCAACGCCCTGTACAAATTCTTCTCAGCTTCAGTGAATTAACAAGATTGGCAGCCTATGAATTCCCAGCTCAAAAATTTATTTTCAATGTTGAAATTTTGAGGGAAAGGAAAAAAAAAAATCCGTCAGTAGGTATGTGAT
Source organism: Rhysida immarginata (assembly GCA_023313115.1). Classification (NCBI taxonomy): domain Eukaryota; kingdom Metazoa; phylum Arthropoda; class Chilopoda; order Scolopendromorpha; family Scolopendridae; genus Rhysida; species Rhysida immarginata. Next base: position 295,864 of record JAHWFO010004016.1, on the reverse strand, counting down.
CAATCTTGTGTAGCTAACTCCTTTGAAACCGCAAACAGCAGAACCAAACGAAATTAATGAAATCAATGAAATTGACAATATACGGACTCCTCTCATTGAGAGAATAATTTTTTAAGTAAATTGTTTGGCTCTGATGAGCCATTTTGAAGTTATTAATGAAGCGATTTAACCCGCCCCCAACAAGAAAAAAAATCATTTTTATTTTCCATGATACAGTGGAAGGCCTGCGCGAATTTACCGTTCTATCGTTTCAAATATTTAAGCAAATGTGTTCGTTTCTCCACCTCAAAATTTTTCTTCTTCTCTGAAATCGATTTAATACTCATAATTCGTTAAAGATTTATTGAAATTAAAAAAAAAAATCCGTTTATATGTACAGGGTGATTCAGTAAATTTCTGACCATTACAAACTTAGCATTTCAGTATGATATTTTATGCAGTTCGGAGTTTTTATTCCCGTGGAAAAGTCTTGATGATATGCTCAATGCGGCCACCAAGAACGTTTTAAACTGCTGGCAGCCGAATGGTGAAGTTGTTCATAACTCTATCCAGGATTTCTGCATCCACAAAAGTGCAGTAGTCGACGATGCTTTGTCGCAGCTGGTCTAGGGTTCTTGGTGCTGTAGTGAACACACTGTCTTTAAGGAACCCCCAGAGATAAAAATCACATGAGTTTAGGTCAGGACTCGTAGGGGGCCAAAGAAAGCCACCCCCGAATCGATCTGGAAACCTGTTTGAAATGACACGATTTCCGAATTTCTGATTGAGAAAGCCTAGCACTTCATTAGTGGTGTGAGGCCTAGCCCCATCCTGTTGAAACCATTGATGTCGAAGCGGTATACGCCTCCTTCGCAGCTCGGGGATGAAGAAGGTTTCCAACATGTTTAGATGTTACGGTGCCCTCAAAAAAGAACGGACCAATGATGCCTCTTTTGGAAATCGCGCACCAAGCCATAACCTTTCGTGGATGAAGATGTGACTTATGGATCTCATGAGGGTACTGGGAACCCCAAAAACGAACGTTGTGTTTATTAACGTCACCTGACAAATGGAAGAAGGCCTCATCTGACACCCACAGGTTGTCCACAATGTCCTGATTGGCTTCCATTTCTGCTCCAAACTCCATCGCAAATTGTTGTCGCTTCTGTCTTCCAGTGTCTGTTAACTCCCGATAAACATGGATCTTATACGGGAACAGGTGTAAGTCCTTTCTCAAAATTCGCCACGTCGTGGTATACGACAGCCCTTCTTCAACGGATAGGCGGCGAACAGATTTTTTGGTAGGGGAATCGACCAACCTTGTGCGAACATTTTCGACAACTTCGGCCGTTCGAACACGAGCTTCGCTCCCGCCTTTTTTCTTGCTTTTAACACATCCAGTGGCACGAAATTGCTTGACAAAATTCATGATTGCTTGCCTGCCTGGTGCGTCTCGACACTTATACTCCTTCCGGAACTTTCTTTGCACGGTTACGGGTGATTTTGTCTCGAAATACCATTCGACAACCTTGCATTTCTGCTCTGTTGATAAAGCGGGCGCCATTTTTCAACAATACGATTTTCATGCAGCGCCGTTGCAACAATACAAACTCCAACGATTTAGAAATTCGATATGGCGCTCATATTCTTTCAATTGTTTATCCCTAATGCACGTCATTCGAGTGAAATGGTCAGAAATTGACTGAATCACCATGTATGTACGTATATATGAGACCAATTTCGGCGAGCTAACGCTTACAAACGGCAAATAGCATAACCAAATAAAATTAATACTTACTTAAATGGTATCTTAAACTGTGCTGGTATTTTTTATCTCCTTTTTATAGATATTAATTATTTTATAAAGAAAAAACTGTAACAATCATACCAGTAAAACAAAGTCAACAAATTCGACATGTACGGATTTCGCTCATTCAGAGAAAGAATTTTTTTTAAATAAATTGTTTGGCTCTCACGAATCATTTTGGAGTTATTAATGAAAATTTTATTTTTTTTTCCATTTTACTCAGAGCATGCCTTGAACCGTACCTTGTCGTATTCTTTTTGATTTATTGGTGAAGCCTTTTTATAGAAATTAATTTTTCTCTATAAATAAAGAAATGACTGTAGTATTCATACACACGAAACAAAGTCAATAAATTCGATATGTACGGAATCAAAACTTGACACACATATTGGCCTACCACACACTAAGATTGAAGGTCTGTGTTCCTTCTCCCAATTCAAGTTTTTTTTCTGAAATCGACTTAAATACTCATGACTCGAGAAGATATGCTGAAATTTTGAAGGAAAAAAAAAAACCGTCTGAACTAGCTGACCAATTTTGTGAAGCCATATCCTTAAACTGTGCCATCTTGGCAAAAAGCAGAACCAAATGAAGTACCTTAAACTGTGCCATGACGTATTTTTCATGACAACTGGTTAAGCCGTTTTGGAGATATTATTTTCTAAAAATGAAGAAATGGCTGCAGCGTTCATACCAACGAACCAAACAAAAATTAGATATGTACGACCTTTCCCCCTTTAAGATGATTTTTTTTGTAAATAACTTGTTTGGCTGTGATGAACCATTTAGAAGCTATTAATACACCCCCCCTCCCAACAGAAAATAAAAATTATTGTTTTTTCATTAAAAAATTAACACATACTTACAGATAGAGGGTTCCTTAAACAATGCACTGACGTATTTGATTAAACCTTTTAGAGATATTAATTTTTTTTCCCTAATAACACTAGTTAACATTTGTCAATATTTTTTTTATTTAAAAAAAAAAACACGTTTATTTATAGCGTTTTAATTTACGTTATGCTATATGCCATAAAAAAATTTTTTAGTACGTACAGATTTCTTGCTTTTCAATGAAATTTTTTAAAATTATTCAGTGTTTGGGGTCTGATAAAGTTCTTTGCGGCCCCAAAAATATGGAAAATATGGATACTTTAACATTGCAGCCGCTTCTCCTCACACCCAGTACATTAAAATTGCAGTCTATATGTGCAGTAACTTGGAAACGTGACATGATAAAAAAAAATCTAAAGCAGATTCGAATTCTCCTGGTAAAATCATTAACAATTACTCCACGACAAGTGTGTTGACTAGTATAATTAAAGACATGGCTGAAACATTCATCATGGTTATAAGAAGTTCCTCTAATAACCATGCATTCATACCAGTAAATCAAAGTCAAATTCAACATGGACGGATTCCTCTTCCAGAGTCGAATAACTTTTGTAAATAAATTGTTTTCCTCTAATGAGTTAATTTTGACTTTAATGGGTAATGTTTTTAACATAAAAAAAACCTACGTTACAAAAGATATTTTCCGTTTTTATCCTTTCCATGATGAAGTGGGATTCTGTGCAAATGTACCATTCCACCATTTCAATTTAATTGCATTGTAACCGAATTCTTGTAAAAAATTTGTGTGACTAATTTTGTGCAACTTACTCCTCCGAAACGGCAAACAGCAAAACCAAATAAAATTAATACACTCTTGGAGGGTTGCGTAAACTATGCCTTGACGTATTTTTCGATGACTATACCCTATCTCAAGTTTAGTCACGGCCGTACTATATCTATCCAGGCCTGACAACTGAATTGATGACGTCTTACTAGAGGTCGGAGAATGCTAAGTGGTGTGGCATTCTGTTTGTTATTTTGAATAGGTTACTTGTAATATTTTTCTATAAAATTTTTAAATTTATTTTCTTGTTTTAATGTGATTGTTAATTCCTTAAATTCTGAACTATGATTTTTTTTAAAAATATATTTCAATTGTGACAATATTCTTGTCACAGAAAATTATGCTAATTTTTCTTATCCAATTTCTGCTTAGTTAATTATTAACAAAGTATGGATCAATTTTGACGTATAATTATAGATTATTATAAAAACATCGCTCTCAAAACGAACATTTTTTTTTCTCTCTCATCTTTGGTCCAAGTTGCCATGAAAACGCCTTTCTCAACGGAAATTTATCTAACTTAGAATTTTCTCTTCCAACAGCAGCAGGGGGATATAGCTACTTCCATTTCAGATGTTCTCTTTCAACCCATATCTTTCTTTTTTTGGGAAGCGCTTCATTTAAATGAGATGCATGTTCAGAAACAAATGTTGGATAGTCATTCAACGTTTTTCATTTTCAGGTCCCTTGTTTTAATTTTATTCTGGTCGCGATGTGTATACTGATTTCATTACCTTGCTTGTCTGTAAATATTTCTTCTTTACTTAAAAAGTCATCGTGAAAACCCTTGATACGAACTCCTGAATTTGCGACTGGCGTGAAATCTTCACGGCGAATTTTAATAGCCGGTTTCTTTAGAAATCCAAAAATTGTTGTGTACAATTTACAACGTACATAGTGGTTTATAATAATTGGGTTTACAATGAGGAACTAAGCAACTTCTACCCATTACATATGAAATTAAAATAGAATAATATAATATTAAATTTTTGAATTAGCCACGATGTTAGGCCTAACATACGGTTTAAAATGATAGTATAACCATGGTTATTAGAAGTTAGTGGTTGGTCAACTCCTTTGTTCTCGACGCTAAAAACGCAATTGGGGAAAACTGCTCCCACTAGGTGGCTTAGATGTGTCAGTAGTCTATTGAGCACCATACATTAAGCTTAGTTTCAATGGAGACCTTCGCCAGTGCTCATTTCTTTTGCTTATTTTTTAATTTTTAAGCACGGTTATTTTTTTAATTTTGGTATTATTTAATGTTGGGTATTTGTTCTATTTTTTTTTCTGTTTTATAAAAAGTTTTTGTATTGCATGGTGTTTGAATACCTTTTAATTTGGTTATTTTGTGCATGTTTTTTGAGTCGTTTTATTCTGAATATTTCTATGAATGAGTCGTCTATTGATTTTATTATGTATTTTGTTACTGAGAACTTTTATTTTAATAATAATATAAGTAATAAAAATAACATCACTTCTATTAATATTATAAAAATAACTTCTATTTTTATTATATAAATAACTAATTATGTTGGGTATATATTATGGTGAGGTTAGATTTTTTTATTCATTTAAATTATTTGATAATATTAATTTTTGGTGTACAGACTTTAATGATAGATAATGTGGGCCTTATTTGGGTTTTTCTTGTACCTCAAATGTTAATTTTAATACTTTATTATTTTTTTGTGATTTTATTATTCTGCATATAATTGATTGTAAACGTTAATGGGTGTTTGTATAGAGTTAATGGTGATAATTAAAATGTCATCTCAATATTTTAATTAAATTTAAATATTTTGCTTATGTTGTGAGGTATTTAATTATTAGTATTCCATATGGTTTATATAAATATTTGTGATGATAGGTGATAATGAACTACCCACAGATTCACCTGTTTGGGTATAAATTTTTTTAATGAAACATAAATTGATAGTTTTTATGATTTTTAATATTTTACTAAATGTAAATGTTTTTTAAATTCTTCTTTATGTTGGCTAATGTTGGCATAATTGGAATATATATATGTTGGTATGTCTATTGTAAAAATTTGGTCATGATATCAGGTTTGGTTGTTTGCATTATTCTTTATACCGATACTGAATTTTTTTTATGATTTAATTAAAAATTTTTATGATGTATATTAAAATAGCTAGAAATTTTACTAATTTGGTGATGATTCTATTGGTGTTAATTGTTTTTGTTATTCAATATCTATTTTATTTACTTTTTTAATTCTTTTATTTATTAAGTTAAAAATTATTATTCAACAATTACAATTTTTTATAATTTTAAAATATATATTTATTATTAATTAAATATAAGATGTTTTATCTAATTTGTAATGACAAAAAAAGGTGTTTTTGGACATTAAAAAATACTTTTAGAAATTATTCTGAATTCCAAGATTGTCTTTTGTATTTTATATTCCCTACATTTAATTTTTTGATTATGTAAAATGAAATAAAATTTTAAAAAATTAAAAAAAAAGGCTTTAATTCACTGAATTAGTAGCTGAATCAGCTGAATGGACTACTGGTCTCTTTCAATGCCACCTGGTGGTCTCCTTTGGCGATAATAGCCTTTTGAGGAGGTGTTGGCCAACCACTAACTTCTAATAACCATAGTATAACTTCCATTTACTACAATTCTCAACCTCTATCCTATACTGAAACTTTTAAATTCTTAGGATTGCATATCCCCGGATTTATCATGGAACAATCACGTAAAAGAATTATTTAAGACTCTTAGTAAACGACTTGGCATAATCTCGCAGCATCACTATCTTCCATCTAGAATATTATTACTATTATACAGTACACTGATACATTCAACTATCTGCTATGGAATTCAGTTCTGGGGCTCTACCTCTAAATTTAACTTAACAAAAATCCTACGCATTCAAAAAAGGTTTCTTAGAATTCTTCTGAAGCTCCCAACACGTTCTCATGTATCGCCCTACTTTGAATACTATAAAATATTAACTATTTCTCAAATATATATCCAACAATTACTAACGTTTTTATTTAAAATTATTAATAGACATTTAATTGTATCTAATCCTCCAATAATACTTCATCAACAAGATTTTCACAATTACCCTACCCGATTTGCCTCCTCAATAAGATGCCCATTAACCCGTCGAAATTATCATAACAACTGTGTTTCTGTTGCTGGTATAAATTGGTGGGCCCGTTTACCTGAACATCTGCAGCAAGCTCCAACCCCTGCCTCATTTAAAAGAAAGTTAAAGCCCTTTCTAAATACATCCAGCCACTCCTCTTCCCTCTAATTCTTAACCTTATATAACTTTATTCTTTGCCAATGTATTAATGAGATAGTAAATTTCTTATATATATATTTTGATAATTTTTGTTGATAATTAAATTTATCTACTTAATAATTTCCAACTTTATATATATTATGTATTCATTAAATTAGACAACCCTTCACTTCAAAAAATTGACATTAACCCATATTTATCATGTGTTTTTTTTTATTTATTTTTTTAAAATTTCATTCTGTATTCATTCTGCTACATCACGTTTGTAATTTGAATGATGGAGCCCCTAAGACCTAACTTGTCGGTGTAATACCATACTGGTCTTAGACGAGCTCGGATGTAATATACTTAACTAAATAAATAAATAAATAAATAAATAAATAAATAAAATAATTCTTATTTATAAAAGATTATACTTAGGAAAGGTTTCTAATTAGGTTCCTGATTACAAATGATTGGAAATGACAAATTATGTTTATACAAGTTAAACGAACACTCCAAAAATTATCTCGTGTCAAAATGGCAAGCAGACGATCTGAAGCCTCACCGACCTCTAGCATGACGTCATCAATTCAGTTGTCAGGCCTGGATATACAGGATGTAAATGGACGACGTTTCACAAATTTAAGGATATGTAGAGGATAAAACTCTGAGCAAAAAAGTCTAGTCGCGTTTTTCGATCTGTGGCCCCGTTAAAAAGTTAGTGTTTTAAAGTTCGGCATCGGTAAGGAATATCGGCATCGGCCAGGGTGATTCTAAAAGGTCGTGCCCAAATGAATGTTTAACTTAGCGCTATAACTTTTTAACGGAGCCTCAGATCGAAAAACGCGACTAGACTTTTTTGCTCAGAATTTCACTCTGTACCTGCCTTTTTATATTGGCACGACCTTTTAGAATCACTCTTACCGATACCGAACATTAAAGCGCTGTAACTTTTTAACGGAGCCACAGATAGAAAAACGCGACTAGACTTTTTTTGTTCAGAGTTTCATCCTCTACATATCCTTAAATTTGTAAAACGTCGTCCATTTACATCCTGTAAAGCACGGCCATGGTTTAGTTGCGTGACGTCACGAGTGAAGCGGTTACAGTTCGTCCGCATGAAGAAACAGTTTAAATAAATTTCTGTATTAAAAGTTCAAAATTTCTGCCTCAATCATATTTCATATTTTTCTCCTAGATATAATAAAAAATCGGCGGATAGAAAAGTCATTTGAGGAAATTTTAAAAAAAATTAACGTGGAAATACACGATGCTGTGTACTATGTCTGATAAACGACGTTTTTCGGTGATGTCACTCTCAACCAAAACTGAGACAGGGTATAGTTAAAGAGGCCCAGTAACCTTTTTTTATGACAACTGGTTAAGCTGTTTAAGAGAAATTAATTTTGTTCTAAAAATAAACAAATGACCGCAACATTCAAACCAGCAAAAAAAAAAAAAAGTTAATAAATATGACAAGGACGGGCTCCTCTCATTGAGACGAATAATTTTTAGATATACATTTCTGAAGAACCATTTGAGGTTTTACTTCTTAAAATATTAAAAACAAAATGCCCATATCCAGCGTTTTGAGTTATTAAATTATCGAATCAGCGTCAACAATGGTTAAACAAAAAATAACGTTATTTTTTCTAGACGATTTTGTGTTTTTATTGTTGGTTTTTCCAAGGAGTTGTGACCGACCACCAGTCAACAGGTATGTGCTGAAATATTAATTTTATGTCAAGGTAGAAGGCCTGTGCGAATGTTATCACCACTCTCAATTTACTTTTCTATGTTGTGTAATATGAAGTTTTGAATCTTCTAAGCTGTGAATAATTTAACCTTCATAAATATTACTTTGTAAAGACAGTTAGCAAGAACAATTACGAAAGACTTTCTGAACACCCTGTACATTTAAAAATAATCCTCCTTAAAGCAGTCATTCAAATAAGCTTAATTCTTCCTAGCTATCTCATACACCTCTCATTCACGGATTTAAAATGCAGAACAGATTTAATGCATTTGAACATGTATCTGAAAGACGAAAACACCTAAAATGGACAAACGCCTTCAGTAAAACTCAACCGTTAAACCGATTACAATGAGCTGGAGGAAAAAAAAAAAAAAAAAAAAGGGGGAAACAAAACTTTTTTTACCAACACAATCAAATAATGTTTTAACAAGCATGATCGTTTCCTCGACACGACATTGAGTTCCTTTCCAACATAAACATTACAATTATTTTTTTTTCTTGTCTGTACTTTTTAAGGTGACGCAGCTGGTTTGGGTGCGGCGTCGAAAATCATTTTCCAAGAAACGAGAACAAGAAGGCGCTAGCAAAAAAAGCGCTTTTTCAATGATCAGTTCCCGACAACTTCGTCGCTAGCCATCAAAAAAAAAAAAGATAAAGAGAATGACCTAAACCTTCAAAAGTGCTTTGGAAACGTCGATTTCTTAGTCGAGCTGTTTCATTGGTTGCTTTTCCATTCTCTCTATTAATTTAAGTAAAAACGATGACGTTGCCGTCTCCACGACTTGATTAACAACTTCCTACACAACAGGCGGGCGAAATAGAATAATTCCTATTTGCTTAATGGACACACCTCACTCGCTCTCTCTTTTATTCTTTCAATGAATTCCAAGTCAAATTCAAACAATAAAGCCAAAAAAGAGCTTTGGAAATACACTTAAGGGACTTGAAAGACTATAATAAAAACAACTTTCCAAATATAAAAAAGGCGCTCTTAAAGTGATAAAGGAATTTAAAACAATTTATATTTAGGTAAATAATATTTCTTAAACGATCAAAAAAAATCAAAAACTTTAAAACACGCATTATAAATTATTAAATCCAAATAATAGTACCAAACAAATAGCACGTCCAACTGAAAAAAAAATCCTAAAAATCACAAATTTTGTGACAGGCAACAATTTCTTGGTTCTAAACCAAATCGTGGTCTACACTAAAGCCACTGAAATTTTTCTTGTTATTTCTTCCGGCAAAATTAGATCGATTATGCAGTCAAAAACACCGATTAGTCTGAGGAGACAAACCAATCAAAGAAATGCGACAAATAAGACAATTAATTTCATTTCTCAAAAAGCGACGGAAGATTATGCAGTCTTGCGGCCTATGGCTTATACGTTATTAAATTGATAGTTTGATAACTGAAGTTATGCTTCATCCTTAGGAAGTTAAATAAGGATGAAAAAGGAAAGGAAAAATTCCGCGATCTGGATTCGAACAAGGAACCACTAGTATCTAGGTCCGAAAGAAACTTGGCTCGCAGATCATGAATTCCTTCTTTGAAAGAAAAACTAGAATGATTTTACCGCTATGGCGGATTAAAGGGGCACATTTTCCTGTTATAGCAGCGAGACATTAGCCATCGATACACAGAGCTAACCTGAGATTTAAAACGCTTTAGAGAAAACTATATAACAATATGAAAGCCGAATTACTACATTATTAAAAAAAACTAAAAGAATAAAATTAAGACTTAATAAAAATAACAAAAATTTAGCTACTGATTTGTAGAACTCGTTACGATATTGTTGATTTAGATATTACATGCCATATCTTAGCATTAAAAATTTCCAATGGTACCATAACGATATCATTAGAACACGTACCACTGAACCAATTTCGACCATCATTAATTACTTGTTATATTCTTTCATGACACTTGTAACGAGTTGTTTGATATATTACAAGCCATATCGTAGTCTTGAAAATTTCTAAAGGGGTATCATAATGGTGATCAAAGAACACGTGCATTGTACCAATTCCGACAATCTTCGAAGTATTCAGGGTGTATCTAAACATATGTAACAAACGTCAGGGGCAGGGGGAGTGATTCCTGGAATCAAGGCAAGAAAAAATGCCCCTATGAACGTATGTCCTACAAAACATCGTTACTGAGTTACATGCGTATGTACACAGATGCCACTGTTTTCATTCAGTCGGTTTTTGGACATCTTCCCACGATGAGGATAGATCAAGCATCGAGGTCCAGTGCATTGGCCTGCCCGGTCTCCTGACCTTAATCCAGTGGATTTTTAAATGTGGGGATACATGAAACGTTTGGTGAATGCTACTCCGATTAACGACGTCAACGATTTGGAAGACCGTTTCAATAATGACAGGATGCAAATATCGTCGAGCGGTTCACCTGTCCATATTGAGGCGTTGCTCATGGCGGATACTTTGAGCATCTCCTGTGAATTTAGTATCTCGTAGGCCGTGGACGTGACCAATGTACACACTGTAACGTCGTCGCATGTAACTGAGTAACAACGCTTTGAGATACTCTCTATTTGTTATATACACTGAGTGGCCAAATTATTATAAACACCTGACAGTTTTAGGCAAATGAGCTATTGCGTCACAGCGCTGCCGCTAGAGGGCAAGATAGCTATAAAAAGGGAATGCAGGTGAGGTGAACCATCAGTTGCACTGTGTTTTTTGCGACGATATGGGCAAAAAACGTGATTTAACTAAGTTTGAACGCGGGATGATCGTCGGCGCGCGCAGTGTCGGAACCAGTATCAGCAAAACTTGTGAAGTGTTCAAGAGCAGCAGTTATTAATGTTTACAGAGAGTGGACTACCAAGCAAAAAACCGGCTCTCAACGTCAAGATCACAGGCTCCTCAATGATCGAGGTGAAAAGAGTTTGGCCAGAGTTGTTCAGGGCGACAGAAGAGCAACAGTGCGTCAAATAGCGGCAACTGTGACCGCCTCTGAACGAACTGTTCGCCGCCCATTACACCGTTTAGGCTATGGAAGCCGACGACCAGTTCGAAAGCCTCTATTGTCAGCCTTGAACAAAAGCAGACGTCTCCAGTTCGCCAAGGAGCACAAAGATTGGACAGTAGATGACTGGGAAAGGGTCATGTGGTCCGATGAGTCACGATTTTAAATGCATCATGCAGATGGCAGGGTTAGAATATGGAGAAACAACACGAAAGCATGGACCCCACCAGCATAGACAACACTTCAAGCTGGTGGCAGCGGTATTATGGTTTGGGGAATGTTTTCTTGGCATTGTTTGGGTCCTTTGATTCCTCTGCACGGACGACTGCGTGCCCAAGATTATTTAAGTATTGTCGCAGATCATGTACATCCCGTTATGTTAATGGTGTACTCTGACGGGGATGGATACTTCCAGCAGGACAATGCTCCTTGTCATAAGGCTGTCATCGTCCTCAGATGGTTCGAAGAACATGCCGGAGAGTTTACCTTGCTTCGTTGGCTTGCACAATCGCCAGATCTCAATCCCATTGAGAATTTGTGGGATGAGATCGAACGGGCCATCAGGCAGCGGGATCCAGCACCATCAAATCTGCAAGAACATGAGTTCTTCTCAAATTCCTACTACAACCTACCAACATCTCATAGAATCCATGCCCCGAAGAATGCAAGCAGTAATAAGAGCGAAAGGTGGCCCAACACTGTATTAAGGGGGTGGTTATAATAATTTGGCCACATTATGTACCGATAGATGAAAAAAATACTGAATAACATTATACCGGTTATTTCTGAATGGTCTGTACAAACTTTCAGGATATGTTCCATGGATCAAAACAAGCAGAAAATGTCATATGAACAAGGAGTCGAAAACGCATCTTTCAAAAAGTTAAAACGGCTTGAAAATGTCCTGCTGTAGACGAAATTAACATTAAAGCGTATAGCAGCTGTAAAATGCATGATTTATTTCTACGGTATAACAAGACAATACACTTGTTGTTAAAGGCTCAATATGGCCTCGGGCTCTTTGAATTGTCGTAAGTCTTCTTCTATTACAAGACACCTTCCAAACTGTTATAACTCTAGAAAGGCGTCTTCGACCCCATATTTATATGACATTGTCTGCTTGTTTTGGTCCCTGGAACATATCCTGAAAGTTTGTACAGACTATTCAGAACCATCGTGTATTCGTGCATAGCTCGTCGTTAAAAGTTGTTAGATGCATTAGTTACCATATCTTAGGATTGAAAATTTCTAGGGGGTGTCATAATGGTACCACTAGTGCACGTGCCACTATACCTATTTCGCCCATCATAGAACTCATCCGTACCATGATCCATATTTATCGATTGGCGACAAAAAATTTTGAAAATCTTTCATACGCTTCGAGAAATCAGTTATAGACGGACAAACAGACAGAAGAACTTGGAAGAAATATAGAAACGTACTTTGAAGAAGGAATATGCAACGTGGACGTTTTCATCTTGATCCTTCACAACGATAATTCTTCAGGTACTTCAATCACCTGCTGTTTTTTTAAGCTTCAATTGTTGAACTTTATTTTTTAATTATTTATTAATTTTATTTTTACAATTTATAAAGAAGAAATTTACTTATTTAATTAATTTAAAGTATTTACCTTTATTTCTATTAGTATATTGTTTTATTGCATTTGTATTTGAGGAGGATTCCAGAAGTAATTAAATAATAATAATAATAATAATAATAATAATAATAATAATAATAATAATAACTATTATCTTTATAGGTCTATAATAGATAGACATCTTACAATAAGAACATGTAATTAACATGTAAATTTTAAAAAATTATAACATTATCGAATATTACTTCCTTTTCTATCTTTTCGAATATGCAATTACATGTTCAAATGACTGAATACATAAAAAAAAAACAAAACACAATGCTTTAAGGAACTTAGATATCTAGCGAAAGAGACCTATATTATCATATCAAGCCAAAAAAAAAAAAGGATATCCTATAAAATCAAACCACAAAAAATCAAAAATTCCCAAAAGAAAATCAGAAATCCTTGTTATTTGCAAAATATCCTTCATTTATTCCTCCAATCGCACCAATACAAACCTCATTTCCTTGTCTCTAATCTCGCTGCGCACAAAATTAGGAAGGAAAAACGTCCGTGCTAAATGATTCATAGTGTAACAACAAAAAAAAAACCACATAAAAACACATTTCCACCCAGTTCTTATTAAACCAAAAATTGTAATATTTCCTCCGACATCTATCAAGTCGGTGGTTGGTGGCAGTGAGACAGAAAACGCCAAGTGGCAACGGCACAGGAAATCCCGTGTCAAGGTTATCAAATTACTCTAATGAAATTTACACTTAATACATGCTCCAGTGAAGATGGTGGTTAATTATAAAAACCTCGACTCCTGCTCTTGACATTTACCAAAAGAATTTTTTTTTCTCTCTCTCCTTCCTCCCTTATATGCACCGAATAATAATAACAACACGGCGAACGTGGGCGACTGGCGGCTAAACGTGACACATTCTCAACAGCCAATAATTTACACGTATTTTCGACAACGACCGTCGTCTAGTGTAACCTTAGAATAATAATAAAGTACTAAATATAATTTAATATGACACTTCTTTTTGTTTATGTTTAACCTAATAATTAGTCATGATCATTAATTTCATTTAACTCGTACGGAGTGCAGGCACTTTAACTAATGGGACCATTTCAACTACTATCTCATTCTAAGAAATTTCTATATATGAAAATCGAAAACAGTTCAGGGTTATATTAGCAATACATTCAAAATAGGTACCCAATAAGAATAAATTATTTTTTTTGCAAACAAACACATTCATCCGCGAGATGATTATTAACGTAATTTTTAATAAAGATACAATCACAATAAGATAACCATAAACATTTAGAAACACTTATTGACAAAGGTACCTGAAATAAATTATGTTTATATTTTTAATACTAATCCTTCGAAATGGCTTCTCTTATATAAAGTTTTTCCTTTAATGGTCATGACGCATAACTTCATAATTTCGTAATTTTTTTAATCCGATAGAAATTATATCTTCCTCATCTCTTTGCATTTACATATTAGATTAAGTGTTCAGATTTTGCAGGAAATCTATTCAAAAATTTAGAAAACCATTAACGTGACATCAATATAACTATGACCTTCTTTTAACAAGCCATAGACAACGAATTAGAATCAACTACTTATTATTTTATTGAACAACCTTTGGCTCGAGCAGCATGTATGCGAGTTGGCATAGAGTCGATAAGTTGTTGAAGAAATGGAAGACGAGGCGATCACTAGACATTTCCTTAGTTTCGCAGTTGAGGATCTAGCTGTCGGACGTTTTGTTCCAACAGTCCCAAACATTCTCTATCCTCTGGCTGAGATCTGGGTTCTGGAGCAGCAAGATAAATAACGGAAATCGTCTTCGTGCTCGCTGAAAACGTACTGGGTTGTACGTAAAGTCATGACGTATATTTTCTATATTTTCAAAAGTTATTTATTTATATAACGAACAAAGATAAATCAGTGATATATTATCCGTTTTGTTCGATAGCCTTTTGCTATCTTTCAGTGCGCTTCATAAATCCTCGTTCATACACTGAGTGGCCAGTTTATTAGGAACACCCATGACTATGCAAATCCACTGGCAAAACAATTACTATGCATCAAATGGTCAGGTGACAATTGGTACCAATATAAAGCGAGAATACACTGCAAGTGTAGGCTTTCCCGAACAACCATTTCAAGGGTTTACCAGGACTGGTTAAACAACCAAAAAACCACCAGCTAGAGACAAGCCTGTGGTCCCAAACGATTCGTCGATCCAAGGGGTGAGCGTAGAATAAGAATGTTTGTTCGTGCGAATAGAAACGTCACGACTCGTCAACTAATCGTGGAGTACAACAATAAACTGCACTACATGCCGTGCATTGGCAAAGGCTGGACTATAACAGCCGATGGCCAGTCCGGGTACCTTTGATCTCACCCAAAAGCGCAAAAAACCTCTCCAATCCAATTTGCTCGTGATCACAAACACTGGACCGTCGACGACTGGAAGAAGGACTGCATGAACCCCGTTTCCAATGGCCGAAGCAGAATTTGGAGACAACACCACGAAGCGATGGACCCCTCCTGTCTGGTTTCACTGTTCAGGCTGGTGGAGGCTCTGTAATGGTCTGGGGAATGTTTTCCTGGCATACCCATGATCGGCTGATACCTGAAGAACAACGCCTTAATGGTCAGGGCTACCTAAACATTGTTATCGACCACGTTCATCCCTTCATGGCTACTGTGTTTACCCTATCGGAAGGATACTTCCAGAAGAACAATGCTCCGTGTCACAAGGCTCGTATCGGCAGGATAATGAATTCAACTTACTCCTCTGGCCACCATTGTCTCCGGAATTGAACCCAATCGAACATCTTTAGGATAAGCTGGAACGGGTTATTCCAGGCATGGATCCACAACCACCCAATAAGCATCAACTGGGAGCAGCTGTTGCATCCGCATGGATGAACATCACGGAACAATGCTGCCAGCGGCTAAATGAATCCATGCTACGGCGAATTCCTGCTGGGGTGGCGCAACGCTGTATTAAGGGGGGTGTTCCTAATAAATTAACCACTCAGTGTAGAAGGACCTGCCTGTATCGGAGAAAACCTGAACAAAGTGCTGATTAGAACCTCATCCGAATTGAATATTACACCAGGCAAGCAGTTTTGAAGCGAACACAACTTTACGAATAACGAGGTCTACAGAGCACAAGCAGAACATAAAACAATAAAACTTGTATTCCATCTTCAACTTGTTCTATAATCTTCAAAATTCAACCGAATCGCTCAATTTTTATTATGAAGGTAAAACTGCCATCTGTCAAATTGCCATAGCAATAATATAGATGCGAATGACTCTAGTACTTCCAAAAATGAACCAGCGCAATATATTGCAAAAATGCGGTCGTGACTTTTTCGATTAACTAATAGGCATTGTACACAAATTCCTTACCAAGACACCACCATTATATTTGAGCTATGTCGATAAGGCGTGCTAGATCCATTACTTCACGGGGCGCCCATCAAAACCTCTGTCTGCAATTGGTACAATGGGATGTGTATCGTAATTATCGTCAATTCACATAACCTTCTTCTAGTCTTCACGTGTCCAGTGACGATGTTCCAGACACCACTGTAAACGAGCTTTCTAGAAATCAGAGGCTTTCGTAAAGGCATGCGACTGACGACTTGGATCCGCTTCAATTCCCGATGCATGATTTTGTCAGATACGGCTTGGTTAAAATCATTTCTTAATTGTAGCATCATGAAAATCCTCTTTCCCCATAGTTTTCACCGCAGTTACACCTTTTAGACAATTAATCATGAGGGAGACCTACTAAGGAGAGGATTTCTTTCTCCTTAAATAAGTACACCTTTTTAATCCCAAGACTATCCAATAAAATAAAAACGGATTAAAACAAATTTACATATATTCCAGACATATTTCTCATTCAATGGCCAATGGCTGTAGATAAAGCAGATATAACTGTTACAAAAATGAAGTCGTTTATAAAACAAACATCGAAAAAAATCAAAACACCCAATCCTTCTAACACAATCCAGACCACTCCATTTCAAAATTGGTTATATTGAATTGCCATCCTGTCTTCCCAACTTCCTGATCCTTCTATCAGAAGAAAATTAGCCAATGTCACGCAAAACAAAAACCAACTTGAATACTGTGTTCTTCCCCTCTTTGCTTACTCAATTCCCGCTTATCACATACGCTCAGTCGGAGGAGTGTCAAGCAACTGGTTCTTCGATAGCAATCTCTCCGAGCAGATCCAACTCCTTAACCTTATGATCTTATTCAATATCCAATCTCGTTCAAAGGATAACCTTTCAGGTAAGAGAAGAAGAAAAGAAAAGCAACAACCACCTCAAATGCTTTCTTTTTACGATCGCAGGTGACTTCTACGATCCAATCAACAAACATTCCCATTCCAAAAGGTTTAACGACCCATTCAAAAGGGTTGTGGTTTACACTCCCAAAAGCTGCTGGCACGAAGAACGTAAAAAAAAACTGGAAAGATTTGTCGATTTTTCTTTCTTAAAAACTCCTTTCATGTATGACGAATAAAAATAGATTAACTTCATCTCCTATGCTAGAAAGAGACATTAATATTACACTGGCTGGATTTTAACCTAAAGAACTTGGTATAATCTATTTTATCTTCAGAAGAAGCCACACCACGTCTTTTCCAAAAAGTTTTAAAGCTCTACTGACAATCATTCTTTATTATGTATGTGACAATTAATAGTGAATCTTCTCATCTTAAAGAAGAAGTCTTTGTCTCTCACCAAAATAAGTGATATAAAAGACTAAGGAATGCACTTTGGTGAAGTCATGAAACTTATTAAATGGGTTTCCCATGACAACACTCAACAGAACATGAAGAGTCAACTGGAAGTTTGCATTTCTTTCTCGAAGAAGATACTAGTGACTACTTGAGGGAGTGCAGCTAGTATTATTCGATATTCGTTCTTAAAATGTGACGAAACCATTAATGCAGAGAAATCATGCATCCAGCTGGATGCAGTCATCAAAAATGAAGAGTTAACGGCTTAGATTGGTCAACAGAGATTTAGTTTTATTGCAAAATAAACGCAAGACCATACATATCAAGAACAACAGCCCCAAAAAATATAAAACTTGCACTATGGCACTCTTTCTCATCCATCATACTCTCCAGACCTCTCGCCAATTGACTACCACTTTTTTAAGCACTTGGACCTCTTTTTGGCAGGAAAAGGTTCAATAGTAAAACAGCCGTCAAAACGCCCTTGAGTTCTTCAGTTCACAAAGTCGGGACTTCTATGAATCTGGCATAAAGGCAATGGTATATCTTACGGAGAGCTGTATGGCACCTAATCGTACCTATTTTGAATAATAAAAGTCAGTTTCCACAGAGTTACTGTTGTTTGAAGTTAAACTGCCAAATCCGGCATTTCATGTGCAAAAACCTATTTACTTTCGGACTTTCACAGAAAACAAAGCTGCACAGTGATTTTACCGTTTTACATTTTGGAGTCTTGTTATAGTAGTTTCCATATGCTAATTCCAAAAATGAAGCCAATTTAGTTGTATAAACATACCACTTCTTTGGAACCTTATATCCTCAATTTTTATTTATTAGTCTATCTTTTGTATGAACATAGACCATTGTGCGACATCGGGACCAACGCCGTCTACTGGAATAAATCTACTTAAAAGAACAGATGGCAGCAAATTTTATATTGTGAATTCATTTATTACATTGGTCAAATAGTTGTTGAAAGGAAGGACCGATAAATACGAGGGAGGATCGAAAAATAACGCACAACAATTTTTTTAAGGAATACTATTTTGGTCCGGATGTTCAAAGTTGGGGAATTGATAGTTTGAATCTTTCTTTAAAGACAGCAATGGAAGGTCCGATAACTACTGAGTAAAGATGGTGTGTTTGCTAACATCATCAACTGTGAGGAACAGCGAAGTTTCGTCTGTTTTTCTGTGGGCCAAACGAAAAAATGGGAGTGAAATCCAGAGGGAAATGTTGGAGGCATATTGGTGCTGATAGTCTGAACCGTAGTAATATCTCCAATTGATGCAGAATCTTCGAAGAGGTCCGAGAAAAAAATCGAGGAATATGTCTGGGAGGTGCTCAAATGTCCACCCAAGAGTACAGACCTCACACCATCCGTCTATCACCACTTCGGACCAATGAAGAAATTCCTAGGAGGCCAACGCTTTGGTTCGGATAAAGAGGTAAAATCAGTCACGCGCAGCTGGCTATACAACCAAAAAACGGAGTTTTATGAATCTGATGCCACGATGAGAGAAATATGCCGAGAGACTTGGTGCTTTTTTCGAATAATAGGTAAAATCTGCACTTTTCTTGCGCATCGTTTCATTTTTGCTTATTAAGTATCGGAAGAACGGAACACTTACTGGTTTCACAATGTCCGTCTGTCCTCTTCATATTTTCCACATTTTTTGACGTAGAAGGTTGAAAACTCGGAACGTAGCTTACCATAGGTACGTCTGCTTCACTATAAGTTTGGTTATAACTGACCCACTAGGATCGGAGTTACGGAGGTGAGAGTTAGAGGACACAAGTGATCTATATGGTACTTAGGTATGTACAGGAGTGAAATTCGATATGCAGTTATTCTAGTCAAGATCTAGATTACTGTAAAGTTTGAGCCAAATTATCCCAGTGGGGTCGGAGGGGGTGGCAGTCACTTGATCTTTAGAACTATATCATTCGTTCGAAAATGACGAGAAAGGAAAGGAGATAGGGTTCGTTTATATTTTCTAAATACTACGTTCGAGAAAATCAATTTTTTGATAAATAAAATTGGAGCGTTAAAAAGTGCAGATAAAGGGGCAAAATAGATGAACTCAGGGCTTCCGCTGCTTTCCTATGCCGTCCCTCGGAGGGATTAATTTCGTATTATTAAAACCGGTGCCACAAAAAATTGTAGCGCGTTATTTTTCGATCCTCCCTCGTACTGTCATTTTGCTACCTTTTTCACATGTAATTCATTAGAGAATAATAGAAAGGAGGTGTTGTTTAAACAATCCTAATTCATTTTGCTAAGTGTGACAGTTATGTTGTGAAAAAGCAAAGAAGCTTTTGCCTCATGACAAAAATTTACAAGGCATACTTCGGAATTAAACTAGCAGATTAAGACAGGCCATGGACTCCTCATACAGTTTGCAGTGTTTGTGTCGAAGTTTTAAGAAATTGGACAAAGGGAAAGAAAAAAGCGCTGCGTTTTGGAATGCCGATGGTTTGGCGCGAAATCGAAGATCACAGCAGTGACAGTCACTTTAGTACATACAATGTGAAGGATTTTAATGCAAAGAACAAGAAAGGAATTATACACTTAAAAGTGAACTTAAAATGTGAAATTGGGTAACACAAAACTCACAGCTTCAATTGTAACTCTTATGCAATTTCTCCTGAACAATCTATATTTATCGAATAAAATAGGTGAATATTCCATTTTTGATTTGTAAAAAAACCCTGGTGTGATGAAAGAGAATAAAGTCATTTTTTAAATCAGCAGAACTGAAAGATTCATAATCACATTCCATATGATGAGAACAGGAAGACTTTTATTATGATGGAGGTTTGTTTATACAAGGAAATGATTTATAGGTCAACTATAATTTTCATTATCGCAGGTAAATTGCAATTAATCATCATTGGCATCTGTTTTGGATGAATAGTAGAAAAGTCTACACATTAAGTCTACATCATAAAAGTTTCGTTGCCGCTTCCTAAATTAACCTTAAAATCGAATATGGTTCGATTATTTCAAAAATCCGAAAGAAAAAGCCATATAAAATCCTCATGTAGAAAAAAACTAATTACAATAAAACATAAAATCCTAAAATTCGTAATGAAAAGACTACACAAACCGGGAATTTATCGATTTTTAAAAACTCGGAAAATTAATTTCGTCATGGTCATGAAAAGAGGAAGAGGACGTAAAGCGATAAGTTTGCGGATTTTTTTTTTGTCGTTTCTTTTTTCATCTCCTGTCGCCACCCCCGTCGCTCCTCCTCTCTTCCGAGTGCAACGACCTCCTCCGCTCAATAGAAAGCAAGATAGTCAGCGTCACACATCTGTCACTCGATACTTCGAAGGATAACGTCATATATTAAAACACTTTCTCATCTTTCCGAGTCCTTGTTTAGAAAAGATGAACATGCTATTGTTAAGGTGTTAATAGAGAAAAATTTAATTATCTAAACCTTTTTCCGCCCCTTTCACAAAGAGCGAACCAAGTTAATTAGGAGAAGTTATTGATAAAAAGCTGCAGAGCAACACCTCCATGAACACCGACAGACTTACACCCCCTTCATTCATTCCTGCTTACACTTGGTTCATTCTGTAGAAGTTTAAAAAATTTATGTTATATAACAAGTTCGGTTATCTATTCTTTGACCCACCATCTTAGCCATGTTCCCGAATAGATAGGACATGTCTGCCTATTATAACGTTTGCTATAATTTTTTGATGCTCTATCCAAATCTGAAGTCTAAATGAAAAATAAGAAAAAAATTATCAACAGAACGACCGACTTCGCAAATACCGTAATCATGTTTTTAAAATTTTATAACCTTCCAAGAAGGAGCTTTAGCTGGACGCATAAGTAATTTTGAGAATTTAAATTTAAGAATTCAGATTTTGGCTAAAGCTCCTAAAAAACAATAAAAATTCATCTAATTCTCTCCACATATACATTTCATATAAAACTAATACATTTCTTTCGTTATAAATTCGTATAAACTAGATTTAACCATCAAACTATCAAGGTTAGGTGATAACAAGGGAAGTATACATAGGTGTACGAGAGAACTCTTTGTTTGCGCGCAAGCATAACTTGGAAGCGATAGCGTTGTGCGGCGGCGGTAGCACTCCGGAAGTTAAAAGTTGAAAAAACATGGTGGTAAGAGAGGAAGCAAAATCTTTAACGGCGGTCGCCGAAGTATTGTAATTAGAGCACTATTATTAATCACAAAACTTAATTTTGCTGTACAATTATTCGTCTCAAATTATTTATAAGATGAGGTAAACATCCATGAATACTATTTTAAGATTTTATTTAAAATTATAAAACATCGCGATACATTGCCCCTCACCAACGCAACGTATCATTCGACAGCCCTGCCCTCGTTTGTTTAGAAACTTGAAAATCCATTCAATTGTCGTCTGCTGCTACTTCCAATGCTTTCACGTGAAGTGGATTCGTGCTTATTGCTGAGTAGTGAAAGAAAGAAGTTCCGTTAAGAGCATTAATACACGCACACCCCTTTAACTATGGTTTTAACAAAAGAGTGTTTGCATGGCTAGGTGTGCTCAAATTTTTTCGTTTTCGCGGTTTATTTTGAAAGAAACAAAATTTAGTGATTTCTTATTTTGCAAGCATCAATAGTAGCTTTAGATGAGTTATACACTGTCATATCACTGAATTATGACCACCCTGCCTAGTAATGGGAGTAGCCCCCTTCGCCGCTATAACTGCTGCTAGGCGTCGTGGCATGGACGCAAGAAGTGCGCGGTATGTGTCCGATGGTATGGCAGTCCATTCCGCTTAAAGCGCCGTCCACAGAGCTTCGAGAGTCATAGGTGGAGAGTCAGCTGCCGTACATGGCGATCAAGGTGATCCCACAGATGTTCGATTGGATTGATGTCCGGCGAATTAGCGGGCCAAGGGAGCACTCGAAAGTCAGTAGTGTTCCTCGAACCAACCCAGAAGGAGACGTTCCTTGTGGCAGGGTGCATTGTCCTGCTGGAAGAAACCATCACTCAGGGGGTACATCGTGAGTTGTAAGGGTGCACCTGGTCGCTACGCTTGACAGATAGCCACAGGTATTCAAATTGCCCTCTAGTCGAATCAGTGGACCTAACTGCTCCCGACAGAAGATCCCCTACACATGCACACTATCTCTACCAGCCTGTTTCCGGCTCACAATAGCCTCCTGCAGTCTCTTTTCATGGTGTTCACGAGGCACTCGCCATCGCCCATCAATCTTAGGGAACAAAAAACCTTGACTCGTCGGGTCGGAGAAGGGACCTTAGCCCACTCGTCTGTGGTCCAATGACGGTGCTCACGTGCAAAGTCCAGGCGTCGTTGACGATGACTCCTGGTCAACATGGGTGCAGCATCCATGCGTCGACTGTTCAGGCCCATCCGTAGCAGGGTGCGTTCAACGGTAATGTCGGATACACGTCTGTTGGCACCACTGTTGAATCTGCTGGTCAGTTGATGGACTGTGGCTCTCCTGTCACACCTTTTACAAGCCGTCGTATGCGCCGCTCACCCCGTTGGTCGATGGCTCGTGAGCCTTTATAGTGATGGGTTGGGACGCGATTTCTATCCCTGCTGTCCACTCTTTGTACACCTTCACTACAGCGGACCGTGAGCAGTTCACAAATCGCGCCGTTTCGGAGATGGTGCCACCCTTGCTGCGATAGCCTATTATCGTCCCTTTTTTTATTACCAGCTTTAAAGCTTTCTCAGCCTGTTATGCAATTTTCGCAATGTGTAATCGTTGTTGGGGCGAACCATGCGTGTGCCTTAAATTGCTGCTGGTCATAATTCATTGATATGACAGTGTATATTTCAATTTTGTATGAATCTGTGAGGTACATGCTCGCGTAATTCCTTTGTAAGCGTGACCGTTGGGAGGTTTGATTCCTTGCTAAGAAATGGCTAAGTGTTCCTTTCTTTTTTGTTGGTAGCTAGTTTCGCCATTCCGTCTTCTCAACACTGCCGAATACAGACCCATTTTCATGGAGAGTCTTTGGGAATAACCGGATGATATTGAGACCGATCAAAATATATTTTAAACAAGACGGAGCTACAAGACATACATCATGGAACTGATCGAAGAATGTTTCTTTCCTGGCCAGATAATTTCCAAGAAGCTGTGGCCAGCGAGATCTCCGGATT
This sequence comes from Rhysida immarginata, assembly GCA_023313115.1. Classification (NCBI taxonomy): domain Eukaryota; kingdom Metazoa; phylum Arthropoda; class Chilopoda; order Scolopendromorpha; family Scolopendridae; genus Rhysida; species Rhysida immarginata. The sequence continues at coordinate 271,843 of JAHWFO010004016.1, read as the reverse complement.
TAATAACACCTAATTTTTTAGCTATACTTAAAGGACACTCCTTCAGACACTGGACGAGTTAAAGCAAAACATAATACAAGAAATCAATGGTATTGACAATGTAGTCCTCTAATGAGCGGCCAGTAACATGCAACGACGTGTTCAACTGTGCCTAGTGTAGGAGGGAGGAATTTTCAGCATTTGCTAAAGAGGTACAAAAACCTTTTGCCATTCCAGAAGTCGTTCCATGTTCATCCATCCGGTTTAATTTCTTTTGCGTTCTGAAAATCATAAAGTCAGATTCACCATACTGGTGATCAGCCAGTAGTAGTATAGACTGGTGAGGGGAGTGCCCTCTATGGGTCCCAGCCTACCCTCTCCGAGGAGAAAGTTTGCCAGAGCCTCGTTAGCCGCCAAGCGCGTTGCCCAGCTCCCACCACGTGGAGGAGAGGTTGGTCTTCGGGAGTCAGAAGGGCACTGAGAGTAGACTGGGATGGTGTGTAGAGACCGGAATGTGTGGCGCCGATTGATTGGCGATGTATGATTTGGTTGATCCGATTTTGTTTTCTTTTCTTTTCGTGTGCTGCCCACCCTTTTTATAGGATAGGGGCGTGATGTTGATGATGATGATGATGATGATGATGATGCTAAAAAGGTACGTGATCTCCCAAACATATTTGAGGTATTACAAACCGTCGTTACCATTATTCTTGTTGAAATAACGAAATCAACATGTACCAAATAAATCCAAAGCAATACAAACTGCTTTATGTGAAATATACATAGTATACAACCATACATTGTATAACTTATACAATGTCAAGTGTATTTTGCAGAGTAGAAATAAACAAGAGGGTAGGAACGTAAAAAGTTATAACTCAATATTTTATTGATCAGAATTTCAAAGAAACCATACTAGGTGGCGCTGCCACAAAAAGAAAGTAAAAAAGTTTTCGTTAAATGAAAAGTCAAAAATTAATTATGCAGTGGAAGTGGAACAAAAAACCTGGAATCCAACTTGGTAGTTTGCAGCCAATTTTAATGAATTACTTTGTCTATTGTTAAACATGTCAACAAGGCTTAAATAATAAACAAAAAGTAACAAATACGAATCGACAGATGTATCGCATGCCATATCTTGGCACTTTTAATGGTGCATTAGGCTTGAACGAATCCACGAAAGTAACTGAAAAGTTGGCACAGCCGAGCTAAATTCTTGATGATCATATTGTTGAAAACAGATTTTGGAAAAGAAAGTTAGCCGTTTCTAAGTTGTAGCGCAAACTGTGGACGGATAAACGTATGGTTACATAATGAACGGTCTCGTTTCTGTTGTTCACTGTTTAACTGAAACAGTTTGTAACGCTTTCTAAATTTCAAATATAGTTAATATCGAGTCACCTAAGATTTCTTCTTACGCCTATTTACATAGGATCAAAAAGAAAATCAAAAGTCCAATTTAGATTTGAGTATAGGATCCATCTAGTTTGATATTAAGTTTTTATAGGAGTCCAGGCACACATACATTACTGAAGCACAAAGCGAAAGACATAAAACTAAAGGCCACAAACTATCTCGATTTCATAAACTAAATTTCTTTTCTTTAATGATCTCCGACCTTATTAGAGCGAGATGAGATTGGATGAGAAAAGAAGTGCAACATGTGAAAAAAAAAATCACTAAACCTGATCCATGGTTCTTTCTTTTTCCCTCCCCTTACTAATCAATGGATGACCAATTTTTTATCAGCTGTGATAAGAGACTGCAATCATTCTCCTTCACAAACCCATCATTTCACTCTCAACCCTCTCAGAAGAATTACAAAAAAAAATTAAAATAAATATCAGCAGCTTCATTTTCATTCAAGTAATAACAACAACAACAACAACTCACTCTCTCTCAATTTCAAAGAAAGAAAACCTCTAACGACTGCAAATAACAGTTTCTAAATTTAAGGAGATATTTATAGTTCCGAATTTTCCTTTAATTGATTTTGCTGTCCAGTTTTATGGCCCTCTTGCAGCTGTTGCCAGCATTCCATTGAAGATGGCTCGGCCAATCTAAATCAGCATTTAGGACCCAACATTTCCTTCTCGCATCGTGTCGACTCAGTTTTTTTCCTTTTACTCAGAGGATAATTTCCAACATCACATGCAAGTTATTTTAAACTTTAAATAAATCCGACGAAATTACACTCAGTCTAATGAATCACTTGTAAAAGTTCCTAAATTTTAAGCACCTGCTAATTAAACATCTGCAACACTAAATAGAGTGAAGTTAAAATTTCAAATATATGCAATAAAGTACTCTGACGTTGAGGAAGTCTATCAAGATTTATTATATTAAGCATCATTTACAAGTTTAAAAAAATTCTCAATGGCCCCAAACGCTCTATTTTTCTTTTCATTTGTAATGCAAGACAACTATTAAAAAAATTCATTTCTTGGAATGAGAATGTTGGCAAACGGAACACACTGAAAGGAATTAAAGATGCAGGCGCCATTAAAATAGATTAAATTTTTTAAAAAACAGTTCTTACTATTTCCACGAACTGTAAGGAGATAAAAAAAAAATGAACATAAATCTTTAACAATGTGGCTCGTGTAAAGAAACGCGACAACCATGATAACGAGACAAAGTATATAAACATGGTGATAGCTGGAATATTTATTTTAATAATTTAAACATAATAAAGCATTTAATAAAAATAAACCATTAAAAACATAATACTTGGTTATTCAATATCAAAAATTGGCAGTCCCTCCCTTAATTCCCGAAAAGCAGCAGTTTAAAAGGCGCGCCCGGCGTGTTAAAGTAGGCACATATTGCTATCTGGTTGCTGCGTCGCACAAGAAAAAACTTGATCAGTCATACATGCAGGTTGTTCGTGGACAAGGCGAGAAAACATGGAAGCAGGTAATCATAGGCAATGAAGGATTGTGTGGTTTCTTTGGGAAAAGAAGTGACTATTTAAGGCACTCATACGAATTTTACAATCAGGGAATTACAACAAGCCGCAGAGCCGAGTTTCTCTGGATATTGGAGTTCAGAAACTATGTTAAAAAAAAAAAAGCAAAAGCAACGGGTATCCGACTACTGCGCGTAAAACATACAAGATCCAGCGCCTGTCCGACCTGATAATGAACAGGCGAATCAATCCTTTGAAGAGGCAGTATCTGGTGAGGAATTCTCCAACAACAAAGCTTCAGGTGGCTCTCCGGAAGACATGCCGGGACATATATTTCCAAACCCTAGCATGCGCAGCTCAGGAAAAGATATCTGCGCGTGATTGGTTGAAGAGAATAACGCAACTTCCAAGTGTATTTACCATACTCAGCGCTACTCGCCTCGAATACCCCCCTCCCCTACCCAAGCCCAAAACTTGTAAAAAACTTTTCTCGATGCTATGTGCTAGGTTGGTTACAGGTTGAAGACACCACCCTAGATTGATTCGCGGGTTTTCCAACCAATGAGGTTGGTGAATTCATTCTCTCCAACCAATCGCGTTCGGAAGGGAAGTAAGTAAAGCCGTTGGTCCCGTGTAGTCGTTTGCCGGCTGCACCTTAAAAAATCCTTGCGAGGCAAAATTTGCGGCCCCTATAACGCCGTCCTGATATGACCATAGCAGTTGAAAGGGACGGCGATGGATCTAATACCAACCAAACCAATCACTAACGATATAGATTTCTTTCCATGGATCTGCAGCATTCTAGATTTGGCAATATGCTGTCGGGATACCCCCGAAGAAAGAGTGAGATATCCAGAGTATTCAACTGTTAAGAAAAGATCCACAATCCTTTGTAACTGCGGGTTAAAGACAACCAATCATGAGCGAGACCGCCGTCGTTAAAAACAAGGTTTTAACCAAGGCAGACCCTTATCTGGCAGAACCAAATCGGACCCAAATCAGCGGACCCAAATCAGTAGTCGCAAACCAATACGAAAACACCTGATTTCTGCAAAGAACAAGGAAGTTCGTCTACAGTGGTGTCTGGAATTGTTGTATTGACGGTAAGCAGAAGCTTGGCGGGAGCCCTATGGAACAATGGATCCAGCATAACATGTAATGGCAGTGACATATTGAATTCGTCCTCAGAGATTCATGGCAATGTTCCACAGACTATTTGAACGTTCTTGCCACAACTTAGTCCGTTTTGAAATGTTGCAATCTTATCCTGCATGTGATGCACACACAAAGATTTTCATCATTCTTCCTGGGCGCCCCAGAGCACAGATCTCAATGCACAGAAAGAACCTCTTCCAACCATTCTGCGAGAACTAAGGGAATGACTGGTGAACGCGTGGTCTTCCATGAACTTACAAGTGCTTTCACGCCTTTTTGATACATGCTTTAATTCGGGCCAAAGGGGTCCAATAAAATATTAGTTAATCTAAATACATGATGAAGATCAGCTTCACACAACGAAGATCCAAGTTCAAAGCCTTGTGATAAATAATTAGTAACAAGAGAATCAAAAATTTGTATAACATCCATTTATAATATAAGCATCTCTTGACTTAATTAGAATAGCACTTGCATTACCTTTCATCGAATGACAGAATGCACTTCCTTTCATCAGTTTAAAAAAATAGGCAGACACTATTATCATTCACACGAATAATGTTTTTTAAAAAAGAAATTTAAATTCGAATGAATTATTTATCACTGCTAATTATTATAAATAGCCTTACTATTCTTATGTAATTCTTTATTAGCATCCAAAGGTCATATTTCGGAGTGAAGAGAAATAAAAAGGGAAGAGGAGGAACGGAGCCGCCACGAAGGGTTAAGTTCAATATCGTGAGCTCGAGGGCCAATTTACCCCCTCTCCCTCCTCCAACCGTCATTTGGATTTCGTGAGCTACGACCCTTTCTCTGAATTGCCAAGAAGAAAAACCCATTAAGCCATCCTTCTTTCATTTAGGAAACAAAAGTGTCCTTTCATTCGGCTCATGTCATTTCTCGACGATCGTTCCAATGCGCATCACGTGACACAGAGGAAATACTTCTTCACGGAATACACTCGAGGGTGGATTACTGGTGGGACCACTTTATTATTACTATTATTAACGCCACAGAGGAGCGTTTTATTTTGAGCTAAGAGCCATCTTCTCGTTTGCAACAGAGTGACCCACAAACCCAAGAAGGAATAAAACAAACTCTTCATGTTGTGTTTTTTTTTTTTAACTCTGCAACTTACAAACTGCATAGATTCATAAACAAATCCAGTTATATAATTTTAGATTTTCAATAATAAATTTATATTATTACATTATTTTTATATTACAGAATTGATACTCATTTAGATTCAAATTTATCTCGTTTCGCAATCAATTCAAGATTCGCCATAACAAGGCAGAACAACATTACAATACTAAACTTTCCTGAATATACATGCATAATCATTTCATTATACATAAAAATAGATTTAATAGTTTTCCCCCTGTAAATAAAAAGCTATCAAAACAAAATTATCCATTTACACAAAAACATATCAGGGGGTTATAAAGCTTAATTCCAATGCTAGAAGGAGACTCCATTTCGCCAAGATTTGAGAAGCTTTACAATACTGAATTATTCTTTAAATGAGAGCACGATTTTAAAAGGTTTTCGGAAGAGTATTTTGACAGATACCAGCGAACTGAATGAAAAAGCTGCAATAATCGGATATATCCTCTTTTCAACGGTGATTCAGGAAAATGTGAAGTCAGGAAAAACTTTAAAACTCAATAATTTGCGCACGAATGCAGATAAAAAAATTCTGTTTGCACAGAAACAACTGAAATGAAGTCGGGTTTTTTTTTCCAGGAAAAAAAATTAATGCTGGAATGATTCGGTTTTTGACCAACAGATGTCGTTGTCAGGTTACAGACATCAGTTTATGCACATTTTCATCATAATGAAAGAGCAGCACTCGCTGCAAAAGCTATTTTGGAAGCATATAGTGATAGTTCCGTCTCACCAATAGTTCGTCCGGCATCTTACCATCTGAAAACGTGCATAAACTGATGTCTGTAATCTGACAACGACTTCATTTCAAATGTTTCTGTGTAAACCTAATCTTTTTATCTGCATTCGTGTACGAATTATTGAGTTTCAAAGTTTTTCTGATTTTTGGATCACCCTGTATATCTATTCGATTAAAATTCAAATTTTAAAGTCGTGTCTAAATGTTTTTCGTATAGCTCATTCAAATATGATTTTTTCTCTTTCACGTACAGTTTCTAAAGAATTCCATTTTTATTCTTTGTTGTAGAACTAAATTAGCATTCAAATGTAACCGGCAAAAATTCCTGCTCTATGGGCATTTCTGATCTGAATTCCTCCAAATTCACTTTAAAGGCAGAGATCCTTCATAGCGTTAATATGTATCCGGCAGTTCCTACAGAATATTTAGTTCATAAGCAAAAGGCTAATGAAACTAAGCGAATTTTGTTTAATTACTTAAACTATGATAACTATAAGTGGAAATTGTGGGCAGTTGTAAAATTAATACAACCAAGCACTACGTAAGTAAATATATCTGCTTCTATCGAATCTGTCTGCATAAAAATTGTAAGGCTTTCGAGCCATACAAAACTTCATATTCATAAAAAGTTAAACATGCGGACGTGTATTAGTTTCGGGGATACACACTCAATACCTGATGAATAAATGTACAAAAATCAATGGTATACTTTCCTGGAGCCGATGCGTTTCGGTACAAACACTATCGTCACAAACAAAAGAAATGTCAAACATTTCAATTTATGAGAAAACAGAAGGACAATATCCACCTTTACTGATGTCAATAAATTTCAATATCGCCATTTGTCAGGATACATAGAATTTGGTCTAGAAGCGAAATTTCAGTAGAATTAAGCGCAGCATCACCATTATTAGCAAATGATTACGGCTGCAAAATAAAGGTTGGCGTCCAGAGTCCTCCACTGCCATTTGTGCTTTTACCATTTAGCAACATTTATTCGTAATAGATAAAATGATCAAATATCCCTCAAGAATGAATAGAAATTAATTTTTTATTTATTTATTGGGATCCAATACGTCCATCCAGGGCCAGTATGGGCGGGGGGGGGGGGTATGTGTGTGAAGATTGTGTGTCACTGATGGTCGCCCATCCAGTGGCTAACCGTGCCTGATGTTGCTTAACTTCACAGAAAAATATGAATGGGCCCGTCAGTTCATGAAATGATCACCAGAGTCCTCCACTGCAATTTTTGAATTTTATCATTAGCAATCTAAATTGGACAAACTGGTCAAGTATTACTCAAGAGTACAAAGGAATTTTAATTTACACAATTTGCTGGTATTGACATGTTCAGAAAACTATTAATGGGCCTGTTAGTTCATGAAATGATCACCAGAGTCCTCTATTTTTGCTTTTACCATTGAGCAACATAAATATTTATTAAGTAGCGGAAGAATGGAGCACTTATTGATTTCACAATATCCCATCTGTCTGTCCCTCTCTCCCTTCATGTTTTCATGTTTTTGACGTAGAAGGTTGAAATTCGGAACGTAGCTTACCATAGGCATTCCCTACTTCACCACTGGGGTCGGAGTTACGGGGGTGGTAGATAGAAGGGACAGTTTTTTGAAAAAAAATTGGAGGGGATAAAAAGTGCAGATAAAAGGGCAAACATAGATGACCAGAGGGCTTCTATTACTTTCCTATACCCTCCTTGAGGGGGGGGGGGGTAATTTCTTGTTCGTAATAGATAAATTGCTCAAGCATCCCTAAACAACGAATAGAAATTCATTATGATTTAAAATGTTTGAATATTCAAAATTAACACGATTTTTCAAAATTTAACTTATATGCACAAAAATGATGTGCATAGATTATAGCGACAATTCTACTGAAAATTCAGTTATAAAGAGAATTTTAATCTGCCAAAGAATTTTTTTCCCATTAAAACGTAAGTAACATTTTCCTTACACTGTCTATAATGCATGAACTACCTACGGATTTTTAGCGCTGAATTGTTGTTGAAGAGATATAAAATAATTTTAATCAGACGGTCGAGTACTTTGCCATAAACGAAAATGCTGCTAAACTATAAAATAAAGTGTACGAAAGTATTCAGTTATCTATAAATTCGAGTTTTTTCTGATTACTAGTTAACATTTGCTTTATTATATAATCTCAGTATACCATTATATAGTCAAAGTCTACTTATTTTGTATTAGATGCTCATTCAGCTATTAAAGGCTGAAAACATTTTGAAATTGAATTTCGAAAACATAAAATTATTAAAAAAATAAAATAAAGCGTATGTTCCTCTTGACAATCTATACAGCCTTTTGTAAAATATCAACAGTATTTTAAAAGCCATACATAATCGGAATTTACGACTCAAAAGTTTAAATTCTCGCTTTCTTTTTAAAGCTATAGACCATCCCACTGAAAAGTTTTAATATCAAACTGAATCACCCGTTTAAAGCAATTTAATAATTACACAAGACTTCAGCCGTATTCTCTGTAGGTTAAGAAGGAAATACTTATAATCCAAAAATGAAATCTGTTGCTGCAAAACTTATCATTAAAGTGGCCCCACCCATAAGAAATTCTCTCGTCCAAGAAGGCAAGAAAAAAAATTAAATATTTCAAATAGAATCGGGGTCCAAATTTAGATTCGACTCGCATTTAAAAAAAATCAATACATAGTTGTTTTCCTCCCATTTGCTTTCGCAATTGTAAAAAGGGTCAATAAAACTAGTGTTTTTCAGGGTCAGTACTGTCAGTTAGGAGAAGTGATCGGGGAGCTATGCTGGCTTGTTAAAAAATTATTTACTAGTGTATAATAAAGTATTAAATAACTTAAAACTTTTTTATATTAATTATATTAATTTTTTTTCTTAAAAGCTAAATGTGCGCTTCTGAAGAAACTAGCTAAAGTTTAAAAATCCTAAGTGGTGTCTGTTTTTATTAACATAAAACTGCACGTATATACGCTGCATTTTATAGCATCATGTGTGTAATAAAAGATATCGTGGCTTAACAAGTTCGTTTGCTAAAGGCGACACACGCACTTACGTGCAACAAAAAATAGCTGAGATGTCGGAAAATTTTTTTCTCCACAAAACCCGAACCTGTCACGCAATTACAATCGAGAGAGAGAGAGAGAGAGAAGAGGGCAAACTGACAAGGTCAAGCTAATTTCCTTAATGAAGCAGGTGGCGATTTCCAATGAAACATTGCTTACCTTTTTTAAAATATCTTAAATCTTATAATATCTCAAGCAATATCGCAACTCAAGATCGCATCTTCTCACGTTGCGGTACGCTCTAAGAATTAAAAAAAATATATTTTTTTTGGTAATAAGGAAGCAAAAAACGGATTTCTGACACGTAGGAAGAAATAGATAAACTTATGAAAAAAATTAAAAAAAATTTTTTTCCAAAATAGACGCTCCGTGTTTAGAGGTCAAAGGCACCTCAGATTCGACGTCGTGATATTGTATCTATATAAAAAATGTAACACTGGTTTTGGAAGTAAAGCTAATGGCTCTTCCAGAACACGTATATCACACATAAAATACAATGCTCGTGAAAGTAAATAATCACCTTTCGTCTACAATTTGCGCACACCTTGCACACGTCGACCTTTCCGCTCACAAATCTTTTCCACCTAAATTTTTAAAAGTGAAAAAACTATTTTTCCCCCTCTTCCCCAAACTCTAATCAGAGATCAGAATTTTAATTGTCATTAAACGAAAACTTGAAAGCAACTTTGGCACAGAAATTAGCATAAATTCTTAACATATGCTTTCATTATACAAAACGAGGCAAACGCTAATGAGCATTCTTAATTACTAAGAAAAAAAAATCCAAAACTACTACTATAACAAATTAGAACAATAAATAATAACCAATTTTAGAAAAACTCTTTCGTAATGACTAGGAAACTCTTTGCAGTGTATGATAAATATAAAGTGATGTAACTGCGTCAACGTTAATTGTTCGCAAAAATTAAATCTCTAAAGAAGCGGCAAGGTTGGATTACGAAGATTCATGAGATGAGAGTAATACATAAATTAAGCGTGGTACTAATTAAAAATTTAATACGAGTCAAAACAACTCTTATATAAGCTGAAATAGTAAAGGTCAGTTTTTATACTACTGAATAATTTAAAAGCAAACGCATTCGCTTTATTTATTAAATTTATAAATTTCCGCTTTGTACTGTTAAGGACAAGAGTGAAAAAAAGGATTTTATTAAGAAAAAAAACTCGGCATGATCATTTAGAAGAATTTACTTCAAATAGAAAACAGCGTCCTGAAGAAGCATGTAATATGAAGGAAGAAGTCAAACTAAACTTACAAAATGCGAATAAAATGAATATTGCACCAACACCGTGTAGCGCGCTCTATGCTGACTGCTACTGACCCTGAACTACGATTTCGCTGACGTAATAAGGAGAAACCAGCAGCTTCGAAAATGGCGGGTCAGTTGGAAACTTACTCCAAGGAAGAAGTGCATGGTCAATCTCAGTTTTTGCACGATAAAGATGAGAACCTAACAGAAATCAATCAAAAAATACGAGATGAGATCCAAGCGGTAGGGACAATGTCTTAAGGAGTCTTTTGCTACTAGACAATGCTCGCTCTCACACTGGAGAGACAGAACTATGACGTAATGCCAAGTCCTTCTTGTTCGCCAGATTTGTCACCATGCGATTTGTTTTGGTTTGTTTGGTATTAACGTACTTTTCAACTGCCATGGTCATTTCAGGATGGCGTTATAGGGCCGCAAATTTTGCCTCGCAAGGGTTCTTTAACGTGCAGCCGGCAAACGAATACACGGGACCAACAGCTTTACTTCCCTTCGGAAGGGAAGTGCGTGATCTCAGGATTTTCCCCCTGAAAAAATCCTCGTCGTCCTCGGTCGGGATCGAACCCGCGTCCCCTGGCATCAGAGGCGATCACGCAGGTGATGGCACAATGTGATTTCCCCTTTCTGGGCCTCTAAAACGACACCATGTGTTTAAGACAGACAATATTGAATTTCATGCACGAACAAAAACAACATAAAAACCCTTACTGTGATAAAGCGAATACGAAAAGAATCGCTTTAAAAAACGTCTGCGCGTTTTGCAGAGCACTCTATTCTGGCCTCTCCTGTTCGAGTTATGGTCATCATGCAGAAATAAAATCTAATGGTTTCAATTTCATATTTTGGGAGGCTCTTCTTTAACACTTTATTCTAATGGAACGAAAAATTTGTTTTTCATGTTTTCACCAGCTTCACTCTCCAGCAATATAACATTCATGATATCGACAGTTCTTCATGCGGATAGTGGTGTATCCGGAATATCCACCTTTGGCGGCAAGCACAGCAGCTAGTCGACGTGGCAGAGACTCAATAAGTCCTTGGAAGGTAGTTGTAGGTATCTGGGACCATTCGGCGATCAGTGCATTTTATGCGTCAAGTTGTGTGTGGGCCAAGCAGATATAACTGAGGTTGAATTGCGACTTAATGCCCCAAGTACCAAGAGATGTTGGAAAAAACATCTTCCTAGAGTGATGGCAGAATTTTTGGCAATGTACCAGGTTACTTCTTTGAGCAAGACAATTCTCTACCATCCGATTCCTTCAACGAAGGCGTGGTCACTCATGCTGAAGCTGCCATAGTCTGGATTTAAACCCGATTGAGCTGATGTAAGCTAAACTGGAATGCCATAAACGAAGACACAAACTAACGGCCACTAATCGTCATCAGTTATCGGATCATTTAAAGGCCAAGTGGCAATGTGTCCCGCCAGAGATGTTTAAAAAAAAACTTGTCGACAGCTTTCTCGTCGTCTTGCAGCAGTCATTGCAGCAAAGGATGGTCCAACATTCTAATGGCTACATTATTTTCATATTAGGTACGTGAAGAGAGATGTCCAGATATTGAGGCATCTTAACATTTCAGGAATTTTGTATTCATTATTTTTATTTTCTGATTCAATTCTATAAACAATAAAATGAAATCGATATAAAGTAATAAACGAAATGAAAAAGATCAAACCAGAGAGTACAACCTGTGATCAAACCAGAGATTACGACTTGATCGCGGAGTTGATTACTTTATGTCCGCCAAATTATTCAAATGATAATTTCTTCAGTAACCTCAAATACGTTATAAGAACAACCCTACAGCTAAATACCTCCCAAAGTTCAAATATAAAAACGCATATCCTAAACTAAAAGATAACCTCTTTCAATGTAAAAAAAATCCTCCAAACAACAGTTCTCATTCCCTTCATTACCATTTGAGATGGCACTTCGCCATTTCCGATTACAATATTTGAATTTTATGGACATTAACTTCGTTATTATATAACCCAAAAAATTAACATTTCACTCACAACCATAAACTGCAGTTTCATCACATTTAGATCCAATTTCCTGGAAGCGACTAAAATCCAAAAATCCTTATAATAATTCCATGGTCAATTTTTTTTTTTTTGTGAAAGATCTTAACATTTTCTACAGCTAAAACTCATCTCCAATGAACTAACAAGCGAAAACCACTTTAAAAAATTTTTTATTTTCTATTTTAAAAACTTGAGAAAACCACCTTGAGAAGAAACGGCCATGAACTAAAGCCATAACCATCCTTGACTCTTCAGATTTACGCAGCTAGGATTAGAAACGGAGGAATAATGGAGAATTCTTTTAAGGAAAAAATGAATAAAACATGCAAAATTTTGTGAAATAAAAGAAAAGAAAAAAATAACCTTTATTACGAGTGAGGCGAGAGCATGTAGTATATTTATAAAAAAAATTTTACTTCCAAAGTTCCTCTAAAAAAATTTTTATTTTTTTTATTTTTGCAAAAGTGTATACTCAATTATATCCACCAAATAAGCTCAATTAAAATGTGATAAACCACGTAATTAAGCAAGCAACAGACACATCCAACATAAAAGAAAAAAAAATTGATAAACCTTTATTACTAATCAATCTATAAATATAAATTACTATAGGCAACCCATATAGGAAGAAAATATTAACAGAGCAAAATAAAACCAAACCGAAGGGAAATGAGATAAGAGAACAACGGGGGGTCAGTCAACTCGACGCGTACCTTTTAATAAACGGCTTCGACGAAGCAAAAAAAAGAAACCTTTTTAATTAATTATCTTGCCACTCCTCAATATTTGCTTTGTGAATAAGAAAAGCGACTCCCAAACAATATACGCGATAAAAAAAGCGATTTCACAACACCGACGAAAGTGTTCTTGGGGTAAAGCTAAAAATAATTTATTTTCTACTTTCACCATAATATTTTTTACATTATAATTTTTATAAGAAAATTATAAAAAAAATTCTGAATTAAAATAAAAAAAAAAGTCGATTTCATAGTTAAGGGCTCTGTAGAAACGTTTGGAGACATTGTATCCAACAAGTATAGTGCGCTGCACTAAAGAAAAAGGAACTGTTTCTGAAGATAGTTACAAATTGATTTTTGTAAGTGCGTATCTACTGTAGATGACTCTTTTATAAAGAGTTTCTGAAACATGGCGGCCTCCACCTGGTTTATAAGTCTGTTTGTTCCAGAAAAACTATAAAACAGTCAAAAAGAACTACAATTTCTAATTTTTTAACTATTTAAAGGCTTATTATTGATACAATTATAAAAGAGAACTTCAAGTGTTTGGAGTGTTTTATTCAACCTGTCAATTAATCGAATGCCAGACATGCTTTGGTATCGTTTAAGTGGCGATTTCATTAAAGAATGCCAGGAATAAGTAATGCTCAGTTTTCTATCGCTTTCTTATTGGTTGCACGATTTTTTTTTTTTCATTTATGCATGCGCCAATTTCCTTTTTCTTTTGTGCCAGGCACTATAAAAGTAACCAAGTTATGCTTAACTGTATTCATATTAAATGTGATCAAATCTACAACCAAACACCTTAAATGAACTATAAAGCAATGCGAGATATATCTGCTATATTGGCGATTGACAAAAATAGCATATGCTACAGGTCCCACGCTTTTGAGACCCGCATCTCGCCGTACTACTAGAATATAAGCTAATTTCAAATTCTATTTCTTTGTTCTTGAAAGCTTAATTTTTTTGGCAAATGTGATTCCTTGAGTATCTCATAGTATTTAATGTCATATATACAGTACGCTTTCAATTACTACTTAATCTCCGAACTTTCAGTGCATCTGATATTTAATCTAAATTAGTTTAAGAGTATTTTTATTGCTAATCTGATATTAAACTATTTAATGAATACATAACTAGATAATTAATATGTGTATCTCAAGATTCCATATTAAAGTTGTTCCATATTATTTATAGGGAATCTGTTGTGCCTTCTTATTACAGCTAGTTTTCATTTTTTTTTTGGTCCTTATACAGAGCGTATCAAACGCTGGGAGTGATTCCTGGGATCAAACCAAGAAAATGTTCCTATGAACATATATCCAACAAATCGTTGTTACTGAATTACATGCTTAGTACCAGCGCACTTCAGATTGGGTAAATCTGAGCAAACTTTGTGTTTTTATGCTTTCAATTTTGGGTTATTGCGGATTCACAAAAGATATATTTGGTGCCATGACCAGGATGAATATTTCTAAATAATTGACCAATTATAGGTACAAGAAATCCCATATGTATCCGATTTGCTAAAAATCAGATACGTCGATTTTAGACGACACCTTCCATGGTCCAGTGCATTGGCCTGCTCGATCTTCTGACTTGACTTTAATTCTTTGGTGATGCATGAAAAGTGCAGTGTACGCTATTCCAGTTAACGACATAAAACGATCTGGGAGATTATCAATAACGCCTGTGTATTTTCAACAGGACAAAGGTATCTTCGAGCAATTCGCCAGTCCATTTGAGGCGTTACTAAGTATGCGTTGCTATTACTCATGTCGAACATTCTGAGCATCCCCTGTGTTGTGGGCAATGCACATCCTGTAATACCATCTTATATAACTCAGGGTTGATCTCATTAGACTCTTGTTGAAGTTCATTTGGTTGCTGTTTATCTCCAAATGAGTTAGAGAGATCCCGTTCTTTATACAATTGTTTAAAAATTAATACTCCTTTTAATGAAAAATTGAAAAATAAAATGAAATAATAAAAAATAAATAAAAGTCACCAAATGTGGAGAAATTCTTATTCATTGGGTGACTTTTATTTTTTATTTTTTTATTATTTCATTTTATTTTTCTATTTTTCATTAAAAGGAGTATTCATTTTTAATTAATTGTATTTACTACAACTCCTACTCTTATATAATTTATACAATTGTCTCGTATTGAGTGCAGAATATTTCCAGTTAACTTTTTTTTTAAATTCTGAAAAAATATTTTGTATAACTAAATTAAAAAACGTTTTTAAGCATTCAGTTTTTTGAATTGGTGAAAGTAAATGTCAAACTTAAAATATTTAATAATGAGAACTATTGCTATTATTTGTCTAAACAATTTATTTTGATAATCGTACGAATATAATACTCAATGATACTCCGAACTCAAAGCGATCCAATTTATATGCAATAACCTCCGCCTCATTATTCTATCTTAAACTTTACTATATTATGAGTTATGTCGACGTAAATTTTAATTTATCATGTCCATGACCATCAAAGCAATGAATCGCTAAAACAAGTTACCAGCTGTGATTGTTAATTGGAAAATCATCATGTGACTTCTGAATTCTGCATACTAATTATCTATTTAGTTATTTATATATAAGGGGTTTGTAAAAATTGTATTTCCGGCGGATTCAAACTTGGGAATCTAAAACAAAGATTTATTAATTTTTTCCCAATACATTCGATGATGCAGAAATTAAAAAAGTAATGGAGATAAAACGTACAAAAATTAAAAATGAATAATCAGAAGGCAATTTTCAAATGTGTAAAAAATTTATCAAAATAAAATGATAGAGTTAAAATGTATAACAAAAGCTATGCAACTTTTAAGAATTTTATTCTCAACTTAGTGCACGAAACAATATTCAATAAGAAGGCTGTGGCGTGGCCTGCAAATAAAGAAAAAACCTCTTACCACAAAGGTTCTCTAGAACCCTAACCTCATCTTTATTAAGGTGTGGGAAGACACATTTTTAACTAATGGATATGCGTTATTAAGTGGTAAGAGGTTTCCTTCATATACATGCCTTATCAAGACAACACAAGGTTCTAATGATGGTGACATGGTTTGGAGTTTCTTCCACTCATGTGGAACTGGTCCCTTGTATTCATGGAAATTCGGGTGCGTTCCACGCGACTGCTTGAACATTGTTGCATTTCTATCCGGCATGTGACATCCTCATGGACTCAATGCTAATATTTATCGCCCACAGTGGATTTAATAATGGTTTAGCGAGCAGAATCTTCCAACAAATCTGCGGGAAGTAAGAGAATGTCTGGTGAACTTCTGGTTTTCAAATGACTTACAAGTGCTTCAACACCTTACTGACTATGATAACCCGCATACATATTGTAATTCGGGTAAAAGGCGAACGATGAAATATTAAGCACATGTTTTTAATTCATTGGCGAGTATGTGCATTTGGATATCAAAAATGAATTTACAAAACAAAAAAATATCCATAATTATCAATTCCAAATTTCAGATTAGTAAATTATATTTCAAGGACTGGCTAATCTAACCTAAACGTGGCATATCAAAATATACATAAAACAGATGCTATTGTAATGTTTATGTAGCAGGTCATATAACTCTTGAGTAATTCGAGTATCGAACATATTAGTTTTCTCTTTTTCTTTTGCTTTATGAACATCGAGGTTTTCCAAAGCATTGTAGTTTTGATGCTTTTCACTGTTATTTCAGCTTCAGAATAAAACTGAACCATCCTATACCAGAGCACGTAATACTATTTAGTCCATCGCACAAGCTTATTATCAATGATATTATTACAACTTTCACAAAGATCAGAAGGGCATTTCTACTAATAAACATATACTTAAAAATTACTCAATGACCTGAAAGCCTCTTTCCTATTACTATATACACAAATGCTTCAATACAAATAAGGGCAAAAACGAGTCCACAGACCAGATTTGAATTCTTTATTAGGACGCGATTATGTTTTGAATATTGAAAAAAAAAAAAGCAAACTTCTTTAATTCTCATAAATAAATACTTCTGATAAAACTCTAACAAGCACACAAACTTATGATGTTGGAAAAGCTAGAAGGGAAATTTCTTTTTTATTCTTCCTGTCCAGAAGGCTAATTTGGCATTTCAGCATTAACCTTGATTGCGGGGACTGAAAAACAAGAAGAAAAAAAATTCCTCCAGCTCGAATGAATCGCCTTTCCTTATCTAGATAAATTCTTTTTTTTTTTTCTTTCTTCTTTTTCCTCCCTTCGCCCTATTAACATTGAAACAGCCTCATCAATGTCACGCACAATTTGAGTGACGACGCTTCACGTACGTGCGCCTCACCTTGCATACGCAATGAACGACAAAACTGATCAATTACCCAAAACCTTCTTCCCTCAATTCAATTTCTTTCTTTTTTATTTTCTTTTAACATTTGTTATTATTATTACAGGCGCTTTTTTTCCCCAAAGGTGTGGACCATGGTTCAGCTACAATGTGAAAAGAATAAATCGTTGGCGCAGTGGGAAAGCTCGCCTCTGCTTATTAGCAAACTCGACAGACGAACGACTTCCAAATTCGATTACAGAAGCAAAAAGGGGGGAAAAGTTTGGTTAAAATTTGAATAGAGATTCTAACAGTTAATTAAAAGAGAACATTAATTTTTTTTATTTTGGAGAAGAGGAACTCTTGTAGGTTAAAAAAAATACTACATACAAACTGCATACCAGACCTATTTATTTTCGCATCTTTTTTAATATCTGATCATTGAAAAATATTATAAACTAGAAGCGAACCCACCCGATTTTATAATCGGGAAATAACCCACTGTTAGATTTTTTCTTTGTTGTGACATAGTCCACCGTCGCAGATTTTATATATACGATGATAAAGTCAACTGAAGACGCCAACTGACCATCACCTTTAACACTCGACACTAATTTAAGCTTCTAACCGGTTAACTTCAAAGAACCAAAGATTACGTAAAAAGGCGACTTAAATAAATTATTTCTAATTAATAAAATTCTTCAGGTTTTAAAAAGTTTAATTAGTTAAGATTTATAGCATTTATCATGACGTAGCTTTATCACAGAGGGTGGGGGGGGGTGAGGTTAAATATTTCTTAATGGTTTCAAGCAGTCTTTGTGGAGTCATACAGAAATTTCATGACTCCGACTCCTTAATATTTTATTTTACCTATTATATCAACTAATAAAACATTTCAGCTCCTCATGTAAATCATCCTTAGGTTATACGTATTATTAGATAGAGAAGCCATTCATATATTACAATTTTACAAGAGGCAGGCAGGATTAAGAAATGACTGATGTACTAAACAAGAAACAATGACGGATTCTTTGTGGATTAGATGTTTCCTATTTTTCGTTTATGATGTACTAATGTGTCTTTAATTTTGCAAAATTTTAAACAACTTAATTATTTAATAAATGCTAATTAACTAACGTTTAAAATTATTTATTATATCAAGAGTATTAGACCATAAACTGATTCAATAAAATAATTAAAAAACAAATCTAATTTTAGAAAATTATTTTATTGAATCAAGCTTATGAAAAATGTTAATTTTATCCCGAAGTGCTAATTTATCATCGCATTCTTCGCTAACGC
This sequence comes from Rhysida immarginata, assembly GCA_023313115.1. Lineage (NCBI taxonomy): Eukaryota > Metazoa > Arthropoda > Chilopoda > Scolopendromorpha > Scolopendridae > Rhysida > Rhysida immarginata. The sequence goes on along the minus strand of JAHWFO010004016.1, from coordinate 253,149 downwards.
TGGAATGGCCGTGCTACAAATGAAGACGAAAACAAGTTGCCACCCTGTTCGCCAGACCTCACGCCATGGGGTTATTTCTTATGGGAATTCGAAAAAGAAAAGATTTACGTACCACCATAAACCATACTGAAGGGACATGAATAATAACTTCTCAAATTTCAACATTTGAATCTTCCTAATGATGCGAATTGCATCCGTGTTGGGCTGCAAAGAGCTATTTCATTCGCTTACAAAACCTCGCCATTCTTTCATGAAGACCCTGTATAATGCTTTTAACAAAAGCAGCAATGTGTCTGAGTACAGGGTTTTCATTATTATATTGTTGTTGTTATTGTTGCTTGGAAAACACAAACTCGGTTCAAGTCCGGAAATCAAGTCACAGAGGCGGACCCAAGATAAAGCCCAAGGGGCTCAAATGCACGGTAGAGAAAAATTACATGGAAGTATTAATGTGTGGGCGAAGGAATTTCCTAACTATGTAACTGTGTTCAGGATTGTGGTTTTCTGCAAGGTTTTGTATAAGTGTGGATTTGAATTCATCGTTGTCAGGGGTTTCTTTAATGAGTGTGGAATACCCCCAGGGACAGAAAGAACGACAAGAAAAATGTGTACTCCCCAAAGACGTTTTATTTCGTGTGCAAAATCTATTTACATTAGGTGATTTTGTCAGTGTATTGTCAGGATTAGTAAGATTATATTCCGCTTTAAGTGAGGATAAAACACAAGCTTTCAGGAAACATCTTGAAATGACACTCAGTTTTCCGCAAAACAACCTAGAAAGATCCACATAACTTCTACTTCAGCAATAGTTGTTCGGCGCTGTATACTCATACTATTAGCAAGTTGGAGTTTTGCAATCCAAATTTCAATTGGCAAATCGTTCCAAATTTTAAAGAATTGCATGGGAACATTTTTGTTCAAAATGCAGAAATAACCATTGGAACTTCAAGCTTTATTTTCCTGCAATTATGTGCATTAACTAACTAATCAAACCAAAAAATGACATACCTCAAATGGTTCTAATAGAGCTTTAACTATACTTTTAAATTATCAACAAAAGATACAGTACTTACAAATGAGAACAAACTGAGAGAGCGATTTTTTGCTTCTCCACAAGGAGGTTTAGTCACTTTTTTGTTTTCTAAAGAGTTGATTTAAAGGATCTTGTTTTGGAATAGAGGCCCTCTTTCAAATATTTTTCTACATCTTCAAAATAGGTATTTTTGTATAGGATAACTACACGATAACTTTTATCATCGCGGATATAGAAACAATATTTAGCTTTTAATTTTCGTAGGGTGTTTCACCTTACATATCGAGGCATTATCAATAACTACTTTAATAAAGCTTTAAATTTTAGAATTTGGTTACGGCACATTATAAAATCAGCCCTTTTTGATCATTGTTTATATATGGAATGCCACTGGAAATAAATAGTAGGTGAAAGGGTTTTAAACTCCTCATTATAAACGGTTATCGCAAATTTAAGACCCTTAAGGATGTTTAACTCTTGTGGACAAGTCGCTCTTTGTTTGTGCTCAATTTTACTGAGTCTCCTGCTGATGTATTTTCAATTCGTTACAGATCTGGATTTTAGAATGATCTTCACTTAAAGATAAATCAACCCTTATTACATAATCATTATAGGCATTTTTAACCGACACCCTAATTCCAAACCCCGATCCCATAACCCGAAACTAATACTTATAGCCGGAATAAAGGAGGGAGAAATCCATTAAAATTGAGCACTTTAAAGTGCCGTCTATCAATTTAATGAGAGACTAGAAGAAACCTTTCATCTTTCCTCCTTAAGAATTTAAAACAACGTTTAGGAGCTTAATCCTTTCTTTTTAAAATTATTCTTAGAAAAACAAAATAATTTTAATCCATTTTTTGCAGAAACAGATGTGACGTCAATTTTGAACAGTCCTTCACATTAATAAAATATTTTAGGTATGTGGGCCTCGGAATACGAATTAGGTTTGACATAGAATACGTGTATTTCATTAAGATAAAACATTTAACAAACCAGTTCAAGTTAACCTGTATATTTGTATTAAGTCAACCATAACTTAAAAGGAGAGAGATTAATTTTTTTGTTAGGTATAAACCACAATTAAGTTAAAATATTCTATAAAAACATAACAGATCAACGTTTGATTAAAATTAAATTTTCTTAAAAATTTTTTTCTTAAAAACAACAACAACAACCTAAAAAAATTATCAACAGAATCTTGAAAGGATTAATCGTTCCTGAATCTTAATCCTCATTAATCTCAAATATTTACAAAGAGAAATAGTCTAGCAGATCAAAACCGACTACAACGTTTATTACTAATTTATATAATTTTTTCTCTTCACCTTATTATTTATTATTATCAGAACCAATTATATCCATGTATTATAAAACAATATAAATCTTTTTTCCAAGCATAAGAAGACCATTTCTACAGGAAACAGCTAAACACTTAAGAAGCTGCCGTGGATAATGATTTCTTCACTTTTACAATCTTTTTTCCCCTTAGTCCACATTCTGAATGACATTGAAAATTTTAATCTCACAGAGAATTTATTCTGAATACATGAATTAAAAATGAGAAAGCCAAGGAAAAAGCAGCAGTCTCCATTTATCATTTGGGCGTAGAGAAGTTAAGGTAGGAACAATAAGAAAGACTTAAAAAAAAAACACCGTCTTATACACAATTCTCAGAAAAAAAATTCTCAAGGCAATGAGAATATTTTTCCTTGTTTATTTTATTAAACGAATCCATAACGGTTTTTATAATGTTTTAAATAATTCTTTAGGAAAAGCCCAATAATTAAACAAACAAGCAGCGCCATTAGCATTGCAATACGAGGAAGAAAGAAATTCCTTAAATCTCCGACCTTCCCATGGAATAATTAAGACCCAGAGGAAGATTATACGCTCGGAGGATGTGCTGATGGATTTAAGGGGGTCCTCGAAGAATTAATTAACCTCACACACTCGAAACCATTTGCTTTTGCTCTTCTTCGTGAATACTAAGTGTGTGGCCATGTTCCGGCGAAACCAATAAAAAAGTTGTTTTTTTCCTCCAAAACCAAACCTTTGAGAGATGGTAATTTCCCAGGATGCATTGACGATAGCCCCAAAGCAAGAAATTCTTGGACAATTCAATTCCAAGGTAAAAACTGATAGGGATGCAGTGAAGTAGAAGAGTTAATGACGGCCTCTGGGATAGGAATATTTCGTTTTAAACGAGTGATCGGAGAGAGAAATGAGCTTGTGACGAGGAAGACGAGAACTGAGCATTTCATTGCATGAATGCAAATAACGATGATACCCGAAATCATTTCACAAGAAAAATTAATAATTATTTACGAATCGGTAATTTTTTTGTTATTTTTCAGCCCATGTATCTCTTCTTGTGTGCCACAAGAAGAGAAACTTCTCGAATATCATCATTATCATGGTAACGCCTTTGAAACCACGTCTTTAAACATTTTCAATTCTAATTTGGTTTGTTTGTTAAGATTATATGGACTTCCATAACAAATCATTTCCTATACATATATAAACACCAATGATCATAGCGAGAATCGAACATGAGAACTGGCTAGTAATGTAAAATCAGCTGGGCAACTTAATTTTGCATGGCTACGACCAAATGGGGGAAGGCCGTGGCCTGGTGGGCTTTAACTGAAACACAATTTCAGTGAAGTTAAGCTCCATCAGGCACGGCTAGTCACTGGATGGACGGCTCATCAGTGACTCAGGATCTTCACCCCCCACCCCTCCCGGCTGCTGTGACCATCATACAGCAGTCGTTAATCCAGGTCATCCAGAGACCCAACTCGTCGGCCTCAGGCCATACGGGCTCTGGATGGACGTATTGGATTACAATGAATTAAAAAAAAAATTCCCAAAGAACTGATAAGAACAACGTCCAATTACAGGCCCAAAGTTATGTAAAACCAAATCGTTCACTACTGATGTGTTGGGAAGAGATGTCCTCTCGTTGTTGATTACATCGCATTCTCCAATGCAAAAATATCGCCCTTCGACCTTGTAAGCCCGAAGAAGTATGGTCCGTGTTCATAATATCTAAAACCCAATCTACTGGTTACGCGATCAGTGAAACGTAGTTAACTCCACAAGTAGAACTGTAATCCGAAGTAAACTCCATAGTATTAAAGATACTTGTTCCACAACTTCACTACCTGTTGGATTCCTTGATCACATTTTCCTCTGGTGGAAACTTAGCTTTACAGAGCTTTTTCCAAAATCACACGGAATTGGATAGTGCGTTGTCGTATAGCCATTCACATATTGAATAGGCATCTCAGGCTATTTTGCTTCTAATATGCAGTTTCGATAACTACTTGCAAAAATTTCACAAGACCTCGATGTTCTATGGTTTATGGTAAAAACTATTTTCACCCTTAGAGCAGCTATGGACGAACATCTCTACAATACTGTTATCTCCAGGGGATATCCAACAGATGGATCATCTAAAAATTATCCAGAGATGTTACTATAGTCCAGTTCCACTATCTATAAACTAAACACGGAGCACGCATGCTCAAGCTGGTCTCAGTCCGCACTGAAAAAGAAATTGACACTATTCTCAACTAACTGCTTGGTTGCTCGTATTTGAAATCACAGTAATGAAATACGCACTATAAGTTTTAGTAACCAAAAACTCACAGACATACTGATTTTTTTTACTTATTATATATATTATAAATTATATATCTCGTCATGAGATGGCGCTACTTTCATCGATTTAAGATTCCGTTGGGAAATAATCGAAATAGCAATATCAACGAATTATATTTTCAAAATGAATCAGAACATGTTCAAAATATAACACGTCAATTTTGATGATTTTTTACAAAAGAAATATACGAAGAGAAAGGGTTTATCGGAGCGAATTGGAGCGACATGCTGGAACGGTAAAGCTAACGCATGAGCAATTCGATTTTATTTCATTCTAACCGGGACCAAGGTATTTCCCCTGCACATCCAGATGGGACATCCCGATATTCACCAGTGGATATCCCCAGGACATGAATATATTTTTTAATTTTGGACCTAGATATTATATAACACCATTGCAACATTATTCGATCTCCACTGGATATTATGTGTTTTTGGATTCTCGGTCTGGTTGTTTCCATTGCTGCGATGTACTATGCGCATTCTCTCCGTCGCAATCCAATAGATAAGATATCGAAGCATACTTTTTTGGCTGCCACCAAACAAGTTTCCTAATATTGTCGTTTTAATACACTACGTTTCCCGATCAAAATACTGGAAAAGCAAACTTCTTCTGTGTGATCTACCTGTACAATTGCGAAACTAGAAAACTTTTTCCTTTTAGTTTTCAATTCTTAATGGAAACTTACGAAAAAGCAATTTATGCGTCCAATTTCCATCGCAAGCTGTGTTTTCGAATAAATAGAGCAACTTTGGCAAGATTATAGTTTTATAAATTATAAATACATATCATATTAGTTCAACTTTGTCAAATAATTTTCCTGCAAATAACCTTTTCAATATCCAAAAACTGAAAGCTGATAATTAAAGATGGGGTTATAATAATATTAGTTTTAAAATTATAAAATATCACAACAACGACTTTTAAAAGTTTCCAACTGCCTGATGAATGAACGTACAAAAAAAAAATCCCCTAATTTAATTTTTGGTCCAAGGTTTATCTTCTCAGGCAACTGTTCAGACCGAAGAGTTCCCCGCCCCGAACGTGTTGCGACTACGAAGGATTCGCTTGTCAGAGGAATTCACACATGACGAAATCGTCTCCCAGGTAAAAAAAACAAAAACGAGCAAATAAATTACCATCAAGAAACGTTTTAAAAACTACATTCAAGGGAGAAAAACGAAAGCTAAAACATTTTTCTTCGGCGTCAAATTGGGTGTAAGTGTCATATTTGGAAATGTGGAAGGGGAACGCTTCCTTGACCCCGAAGAAAACCTCAATTTTCAACATTGTCACATCTCTCAAGGTGTGAAAATTGAGCGATCACTGTTTGAAATTCCTTTTTGTGTAGTCTGGTGATAAATACGAAATTGTTAAGCTAAATTTATTAGGGGGGAAAAAAACAACTTCATAAATTAAAAATTCAATCGTCTTGAATTCTGAATACATATGACTTGAATTCAAGAACGTTATCTGAATTTTATAAGAAATATTATTTTTATTAATATATGCTTCTACACTGTACATAGTAATATAGGTATAGAAATTAATCTCATATACGCATAACTTATTAGCATGCGAATCGTCATATTTACTCACTCCTCCGAATATATACAGTGACTATACAGTTATACCTACAGTCAAATAAATATCAGTAATTGTTAAGCAAAATATTAATTTAATCACCAAATTTATTTCGTCGACTTCAAAAGAGGCCCCATTTGGATGGGATACACTAATGCCAATGAATAATCTAATCGTCAAAACGCTTCTTATAGGCACTTTCCGGTATTTTCTGCGAATTCTGTTTTCTGCACTGAAAACGTCTTCCACGAAGTGGTAATTTGAGTAAAGAAGACGATGAAATACAACCACTTCGCACAACATTACTAGGAAGTGATTGTGTTTCGTCGCCTTCTTTACTATAATTAATACCCACAGTAATTTTTCTTCTGGGGTAATTTGAGTTGGGGAACAGAAAAAAGTCACACGGGACCATATATTGCGCATAAAGTGCTTGATCAATGAAATTCATTGAATTTTTGATCTAATTTTCGCGTATAAGGATGTATGTGTGGGGCAGAGCATTGTCGTGATGCAGATATCTGACCTTTTCTAACGCTTCAGCACATTAAATTTCGGTGGGGACACAAAATTTGAGGCAAATTCTTTGCCCGATATTTTTATCTATTTCAAAAGTCGCAGAGACTATTTTGGTCAACTAACAAACCAAACAGCTGTAAACAAATTGAAAGATCGCGCCAAAGTTCTACGTGACAATAAGGTACATTACTGCAGTCTTACAGCCATAAAAATTTGTTCGTACCTTTTACGTGTGCTTCTTAAAGTAAAAATTCCCAATATTTATTTGACTGAATGTACAGGGTGTTTTTAAATTATCTCCCGTATTATACATATTTATTACTCAAAAACTATTACAGATTTTAACCTGATTTTTTTTATTCACAAAGAAAAACTAAAAAGTTTCTTAGCCTCATGTGAGTTGATAATGACACACGCGGTTGGCGCGTTGTTCCTTTTTTCGCAAGACGCAGTAAACAATGGCGAGTGTTCAAGAAAAAGCTCAATGCGTGTTATGGCTTGCGGAATTTAAGTCAATGATTACAGTTCAGAGAATGCTAAAAAACAAAGTTTAAAAAGGATCCTCCAAATCATAAGTCAATCAAGCTATGGCTTGAAAAATTTTTAAACACAGGCAGCCTATTAAACAAAAAGGGTGTTGGTAAACCTTCAGCGACACCATAGAGAATAGAAAAGGTCAGGGAGGCGTTCGATCGTAGTCCCCGTAAATCACTTCGCCAAGCGGCTCATCAACTGGATATGCCAATGACATCCGTACATAAAATAGTGAAGCACCGCCTTCGTCTCACACCCTATAAACTCCAGATGATGCATGAATTGTAGCCAGATGACCGACCGAAGCGCAAGAAGTATGCTGAGGATATGCTCCAAAAAATCACTAATGATCCCACCTTCCTTGAGGAAATTTTGAGGCAACATTCCATACTTACAGTGAGCAGTAAACCGACACAACTGCCGCATTTGGGGCTCACAAAACCTCCACGTCCTGAGGGAGCACATACGCGACAGCTCAATGTTTGGTGCGGTTTAATGCATGATCGAGTAAGACACCATTACCGCTGCAACCTACCTAGATATGCTGGAGAACTACCTAATTCCACAGGTGGAAAAACTGCAGCCCAACATAGTCTACCAACAAGATGGTGCACCTCCTTACTGGGGCCCGCAAGTTGGCAGTGCCTTGATACGAACTTCCCAGGACGATGGATCGGAAGGGATGGGCCAATGTCTTGGCCACCTCGCTCACCCGATGCGAACCCTCTGGATTTTTTCTTCAAGACCAAGACAAAGTGAACAAGACCAACGTTAATGACACTGAAACTCTCAAGAATAGAATAATTGAAACAATCGCCGTAATCACCCCCGATGCTAGCCCGAACATGGGAGGAAATCGAGTTTCGCTTTGACGTCCTTTTCGCCATAAATGGGGGGCACATTGAAAATTATTAAGGCATGCTAAGAAACGTTTTGAGTTTTTCTTTGTGGATAAAAAAAAATCATGTTAAAATCTGTAATAGTTTTTGAGTAATTAACAAGTATAATACGGGAGACAATGTATATTACACTGTTGGAAAAAGGAAAAGCCCAGTGTTCTGCTATCTGTAAAAATACTCCCGCGAGAGCTTTTAAAATCGTATTCCCATATTAAAGAGAACGGAAATCATGCGAAACGACCGCAGAGGCACATTTGCTAAATCTCTGAATAAAGAGCATAGAACAGATAACAGAAATATATCTAGTGCTATTTCGTAAGTCATGCGTCTTATATTTCGTGCGGAAATGAAGCTGATGGCTGCTGCTGCTTCTAAAAGTTGCTTTGGCATCATAAAGCTCCAAGAGGTGCCAGCGAGAGTCATCAATCTTTTATTTATTTATTTTTTTATTTTTTTTTGAGTTTCGAGAATTTAACTTCTTATAATTACAGAAAAAATAATAATTAAAGCTATCAGTTTATTAAATAGCATGCACTGAAAAGATTTAGGACATTAGATTAAGTCAGTTTTCGTATAAATCTGTGTTCCGCAAACGATTTCATGAGAGTGACTATGATCATCCATAAGAGACAACATCGATGAATATGTAAACAACCGCAACAATATTTTTTTTTTCTACATAATAGAAAATAAACAACTATCACAGTTTTACAGTGACTTTACAATACTGTACATAATAGAAAATCAAACACTCGGCGTTATCCAGAATAAAAAGCGCAAGTAATCAGTATATGCAATCTTAAAATTGTAATGTAAAGCCACTCTTTCCTAGCGTACCCAACAGCAATACAGAAGCCATGAATCCATTCAAAGGAAAAAAAGAGTTTCTTAAAAAAGCTTAAAAAAACAGTTTCAAAAATTTAACAACAGGTATTCTAGTAAATAACTAAATATAAAATTTCATGAAAAATAAAAGGCTCTTCATATAAATCTTTAAAAAAAGTTTTTAAAAAATAAAATTTTAAAAGTTTATTTTCTATTCAAGATTTAAAATGAAGTAACCATACATAGCCTTTAAGAAACTTCTAGTTCTCCGTTTTTCATTGAATTCATTCATCTTCAAAAGCATTAAAAAAAAACAATCACACAAAAGTTTTCAATTGCATGTTCCAAGACAAAACGACGAAAAAAAAACCAAACCCAACCTACTTCAATTTAACCTACAATGAAATCAATCAGCTTATTGTGTATTCCTTTATTTTTTTTCCTCCTTATTGTCTGTCCCTTTCATTCAACCTGCCAATCACCTAGTTTATTAATAAACCAGACACGATAACCACTAATCACATTGGTTAAATTCCCTTGTCAGCAGCAACTGCTAAGAGATAATCTTCCTCCTCGAAGACATGGGCAGCCAATTTGACCCCCTTTCCAATTGATGCGTGATCTTCCTCACGTAAAATGGGAAGAAGGCAAAAAAAAAAAAAAAAAAAAAAATCTTTCTACCTTCGAGGGGGCAAATAAGCAGACCAACCGAAGACGAAGATGATTTATTCACCACAAATTCCTTTTGTGTGTACTTCGAGTAAAATATCTGTGCTAAATTCCACATTCGATTTTCCTCACCCTCTTACCTTTATCAATCTTCAAAAATAATTTGTATTAAAAAAAAAAAAAGTTCTAAATTATAATTTCTTCCCAAAATTTGTAAAATATTTATAAAACCCGTGTCCTTATAGAAATCCCATCGAATTTGTATAAGGCACGCCATCTTCTATGAACAATAGAAGGCACCACTTTCTAGTAATCCAGAAGATAGAAAAAAAAATTCGACGCTAAACCTACTAGTAAAAAAGATTATTTCAAAAATAACCAAATAATTTAAAATCACTTCCATTTACCTTCCAATGTCAGCCCTTTGGCATTGATCGTATAGAAGAAGGAGGCGAACGGTGACAAAGGCGATTTTGCAATGAGGAGCTACAGGACGAAATTATATAAATTCGTATTAGGTACTCATAAAAATTCCCTCTAAAGGTTAACATTCAAGAATTATACAGGGTGGCCCAGATTAATATATACAATCTTTGAAAGCGCCGTGTGCGCGTCACGCGCGACTGACGCAATTCAAATTGCGCGCGTTATGTGAGCAAGTGGATGCGAAAAAGGCGCGAATCATGAGGATCGTCCATATCAAGATGGCGGCGCAGCGATTGAGTCTGGAAGAGAAGGTAGATTGTGTGAGGTTGTACTCAGCGGCCAACAATTACTCAGAAGTGAAACGTCGTATGGCAGCTAAGTTTGGGACATCCGGACCTTCGTTGATAACGATCAAGAACGTAAACAAAAAGTTTGATGAAACTGGCAGCGTTGAAGAGTGTAAACGATGTAGACCCAAGACCGTTGTTACTGACGCCAACAAAGTGCGCCTGCAAAATGAGTTGGCCAGTTCTCAAGAAAAGGACAAGTCGCAAAGGCGGCTATCTGCTCGGTTAGACATTTCTCGTACAAGTATTCAAAGAATCCTGAAGGATATGAAACTGAGGCCATATCATCCTCGCTTAACAAATCACTTGCTCGAAGATGATCCCGACAGGCGATTGGAGTTTGCCAAAACTTGGCTTGTAATGCTGGAGGACGATCCTGAGTTAGTACGCCACGTCTCAGGATATGTGAACAGCCACAACTGCGTGTATTGGCGTGCAACCAATCCACGCATTAAATTGGAGGTAGACAACCAGAGCCCTGGTGTCATGGTGTGGGCCGGCATAAGTTACGGTGGACTGCTCGGCCCGTTTTTCTTTGAGGACACAGTCACAGGAGACAGGTACCGTGACCTTCTGGTGAACACTGTGTATCCCCTATTGACGCAACGCGATGATTTTGACACCATGTGGGGGCAGCAGGATGGGGAGTTGGTTAGATCAAACATTTCCAGGTCGGTGGATCGGCAGACGCGGTTCAGTTGAGTGGCCCCCCAGATCACCCGATTTGACCCACTCGAAAATCACTCGATTTTTGGTTATGGGGATATCTCAAGGACAAGGTCTACCGCCATAGGATCCATAACATTCCACAGCTTCGGGAAGCAATAACGGAGGAATTTCGCAAAATTCCCCTAGACACGTGCAAGAAGGCCTGTGACAACGTGAAGTTGCGACTGGAAGCTTGCATCGCCATGGAGGGCCAGATGGTGAACCACTCCATGGAAAACAGAGTGTGACTCTCTTCTTCGATCCTTTGACAATGTATTCCACTATAGTTACATGCAGGTATTAGAATACTTAAGGCAAACGGCCTTGTTAAAAATTGTATATATTAATCTGGGCCACCCTATATTATTCCATTGAGATTTTTGAAATCGAAATTTACCTGCCTGCGCCTGTTGTCTTTAGCGTATTGAGCGATCAGTCGGGTGTTGACACAATGGCTCCACGTGTTGCCCAAAGCTGCAGTCACAAAACTGGTATCGAATTCGGAGCCGCCGACTTCTGAAAGATAAGTGCATAATTTTTGTCCGTTAATTAAAAAAATATACATATCATCAACAAAATCAACCATTACACTAAAATAAACAAAAACAACAAGAAAGACAACCCTTTGGCTCTACGCTGTTACATTTACAGTCTCTACCAGATTGAGTGTCGGTAATTCCGCATAATGTCACTGCTCAGACAGTGCAAAAATCCGTTTCAAAGATGCTATCGGCCCTATAGCAAATTTGCACTTATACCGCACTAAAGAAATCCTGGTTTAATAATGAACAGGAGACACTGGAGGATGACCATTTCGAATGATTATTTTAAATGCATGTTCGGAGTAAGCAGCCTGACAAAAGGCAGACAGAGTGGTTTCTGCATCACGATAGCGCACTTCGCTTTATGTGCGTTTTGACTTTTTCTGTCATCACGCACCCACCGTTCAGGTGAAACATACTATGAAAACATTCTTTAGACTAACTCCAAATTGTTTGCAATACATGGGTGTTAACTACGATGCTTTGTATAAAAAAGGATTAAAACAAATTTACGTATACTTCACAGATGCTTCTAATTAATTGGCCATTGTGGTTGTGCATACAGGGTGAGTCAAAAGTCGGTTACCCCCTTTCTATCTTGGATACCAATGTACGAGGGGCGATTGATAAATAAGGTCTCCATGGCTGTAACTTTTTTATTTGTTAACCGATTTTCAAAATTCTTTTTGTATCTTATACTCACATTTGTCCTCTATATAATGCACTATTCACTTTCGACACAGTCCCCATTCCTTTCCAAGCATTGCGCCAACGTGTGACTAGTTGGGTGAATCCGTCGGAGAGGAATTCCGGAGTTGTTGTCGACACCAGGATTGAATGGCAGCGTTTACCTCGCCGTCAGAACCAACTCATGTCCCTTAAGGGGCTCTTTCTTCTTTGGGAAGTGGTGAAAGTCGCAATGTGCAAAGTCTTTCATTTTTGAACTGCAATTTTTCATCTTTGAACTGTAGGCGCTGCAACGCCTGGGGTGTGTGGTGACTCGTGTGCGGGCGGACGTTATCGTACTCCAGAAGAGGGCCCAAAGCTGCCATTCAATCCTGGTGTCGACAACAACTCCGGAATTCCTCTCCGACGGGTTCACCCAACTAGTCACGCGTTGGCGCAATGCGTCGAAAGGGATGGGGGCTATGTCGAAAAGTGAATAGTGCATTACATAGAGGACAAATGTGAGTATAAGATACAAAAGAATTTTGAAAATCGGTTAACAAATAAAAAAGTTACAGCCATGGAGACCTTATTTATCAATTACCCCTCGTAGTTACGTAATTCCAATACAGGGAATGAATAGGAACTTGAGGGTGCTCTACCTGATGGACACATCCAAATTCCATCTCGAAAACCGTAGGAGATATACAAAAAATTCCAATTGCACATTTGTTCAAAAGCGAATTCCAAACAAAAAAAAAAAAGTTCACCAAAATCCGATCAGCGGATCACCCACAATCCTGATTGCAAGCTCTACAACATTAAAACCTGGATTCCTGTCAAGAATGAGGCAAGCGATTAGTGGCCATAGGAGGAACAAGAGCGACAGAGTCCAAAGATCCTGGGGTCAAGTCTCGGAAGTAACCACCGAGCGTTTTTTTCTTCTGAATACCATTTGCCAAGCATGCAAATTATTTCATGCACCATCCTCATCCTGTTCTGGAAAGTTCCACAATTTACCATGAAGTCACCAGTTTCCTGTATAATTAGTATATATAAAAAGGCATGCTGAAGATGAAAAAAAAATCAGACCAAAGCAATATGGCACAGTATTGCCAGAAAATGATCAACATGGGTCTCTGCTTTGGTGAGGTAAGGCAAAATTATCATGCAACAACTAGGTTGCATCAAGAAAGATATCCCAATCAATGCCAACCATCACGTCAAGTAATCAGACAAATTGTACAACGATTTCTGGATACAGGAACTGTCCAACAGCGTCAAGATCGACCAAAGACACGCACTACTGAGAAAACTACAGTAGCAGTCCTGGCATCCGTTGCTGCAAACGCTCACACAAGCAGCAGAGCATTTGCCGCAGTTGCTGGCTGTTGCCAACGTACTGTCATTAGGATCGTACATGCAAATAGTTTCCACCCGTATCATGTACCTGCGACCGGGAGCTATTGACAGCCGATTACATCAGTCGCACCACCTTCTGCAAGTGGTTGCACTGTCACCTAGATGATGACCCAAACTTCGCGAATGAGGTGTTGTAGACAGATGAAGCTCAGTTTCCCCGGGTTGGAGTCGTCAACAAGCACAATCCTCATTACTGGGCAGAAGAAAAACCTCGATGGCTGCGAGAAGCAACACATTAAGTGAACTGGAAGATAAATGTTTGGTGTGGGCTGTACAATGGCTCCATTGTGGGATCATATTTTTACGAGGGAACTCTGACAGCAGAACGCTACAGGGATGAGATCCTCAGTGGCATAGTACCAGATTTTGTTGATGCTCTGCCACTAGCCTCTTATCAGCAAATGTGGTATCAAGATGACGGCGGTCCAGCACATCGTTAGCGATCGATGGATTGGCCGAGGAGGGCCAGTTCAGTGGCTGCCACGCTCGCCTGATCTGATTCCACTTGTGGGGCTACATTAAGGCAAAGTTTATTCCACACAGCCTCACCTCGCAAGAGGATCTGCAACAACGAATTCAGGAAGCAAGCAGTAATAACACCGGCCACGTTTGTTGATGTGATGGCATCGTTGAAATTTCGTGCGGAATTATGCTATGGTGCAAGTGGACATCACATTAAACACTATCTGGATTGATGGAAAGACTTATTTTGTAGAAGAGCCAATTGTCCTGTTGCAGAGCTTGCAATGAAGATTGTGGGTGATCCGTTCATCGGATTTTGGTGATTTTTTTTTTTGGATTTGCTGTTGGACAAATGTGCAATTGGAATTTTTTGTGTATATCTTACGGTTTTCGAGATAGAATTTGGATGTGTCCTAATTTGCATATTTGAGATGATGAAAGGTGCTCTATCAGATAGAACACCGTCAAGTTCCTATTCATTCCCTGTATTGGAATTTGCCTAACTACATTGGTATCCAAGATAGGAAGGAGGTAACAAACTTTTGACTCACCCTGTATAACTCATACAGTAATTATAACTCATACAGTAATTATAACAATACTCAAAAAATATGCTTTAAAATTCCTAAAAAAAATTTCAAATTCTTACCATGCAAACTGTCGTCTTCAACATTGGACGCCGGCTGCCCGGTTTTTGGTACGAAATGAGTCGTAATTTGGTTCGACACCAATACCTGAAATCAACAAACGCGATTGTTCTTCTTATGATCTTTTTAGCTATAAGACAGTCTTATCTATATATTTAACTGACTTATTTTAAATTATAACAATATTTCAAAAAAATAAATAAATTTAACAAATTAAATATACCACTCTTTTTTAAAGAAACTTCCGGAAGAAAAACTGAGGAAGAATGCTAGGGGGGAATGTAATCATAAATCATATAAATAGGTCGGGATTTTTAACACTCTTTTTTCACATTAAATCATCCTTGAGGGTTCTTGTATGCCTCAGAAAATTTTTATAAAAAATTATATTTATTTATTTATTTTTTTTTGAATTCACGGATCCCACTTAAGGCGTCAGACTTTTCTCTCTGCAAACGTCAATGGGTGATGAAGGATTCGAGGAGAAACTCCAAGTGGGTGCAAAAGAGAATTTATAAAAAGCAAAACGGGGGATGGGGGGAAATATTATCTAATCTCTAATGTAGATAAAGTTACAAGCATACCATTCTGTCTCTCCTTCCATCTTCACATCTCCATTTGCTAATTTATGGCTCTTTTCTGTACCCTCAATTTCTCTCCCCTTCTTCCTCTTTCCATTTTTTTTAAAATTTAACGCCCTACATTTTGTAAAAGCTGATGAAAGATTTAAATTATTTGTTCTTGATGTGAAAGTGAAATACATAAGTTCGTGTGAATGAAAAATATTTCTTTTAACACTTTAAAATGTAATTTTTCGCACTCTTTGCGCAAATAATGATCCTTCAAAACATACACAGAATGCAACACACATTCACAGTGTTTTTGAATGCATGCAATAAATATTCCTTAAACAAAACACGAAAAAAAATTGCCCATAGGGAAGTTGAATTCAAATTCTACCTTTTAACAGCCCCCTGAGCGCCGATAGGATCCATGAAATTCGACTCTCGCATGCAGGAACCACCAAAAAAAAAAAAATCGGAGAAATCTGCCCTATCAAAGAGGAAAATTTCAAAAAAGCAATCGTTGTTGCCCGTTTTTAAATAGACTTGTTTCTACTCCAAATAGACCTTCTCTATGTGAAAGCAATTAAATTAATTTATTTATTCCATATTCAAACAACCTGTTATTAAGGCCTTCCTATGTTAAGATAGCTCCTTGTTTATATTTGGCAATTCCGTCTGATTCCTGCAGTTTCTCTTCTAAAAGTTTTATCTACGAAAATTTCTATCCGGAAATTACGCGCGTATAAACTTTAAGGACGATGATCCCCAAAAGAAATGACCACAAGACTAATTTACTAAATTCGAGATACACGCAGAATAGTGCCTTCATTATGGTCCTTAATTACGTATCTGAGAAGGTTCAAGTGTCCATATCATGAACGTTCTACGTACCAGTGTGAAGATCTATTCGGCAATAATGACAAACGTATAACGCAGATATACATAAATGAAGAAAACAAATTTAACAAAAGTGTGAAATTGATGATGTATCTTTAAAATGTGTAAAGCTACTTCTGCAGACAACAGTTTATTAAGTTAACTCTCCTAGTCGTATAAATGACCTGCAGCGAATTCATTTAAATAATCCATCACAACAGCACATAGTTTAGTAACACCTCCAAGGAGAGATAACTTAATAAATTGTTCAATTGCACAACCTTGGATTTCATGTTGCAAAGGACAAGATAAGGTGATTGTGCTGTCTTTTCTACGCACTTATGCTTTGAAGAAAGACAAGTTGAATATCATTTACTCAAAGAAGACGTTTATAAGGTGTTTTTAATTAAATTGACAGTCATCAGTACTCAGAGTCATCTGTTGCTCGATCTCACCACCGGAATGGCACCAAATTTGGTAAGCGCACTAATTATGACATGGGAAGGATAATTCCACGAAAAAAATTATAGTTCCATACGTCGCCGTTGTAAGCCTACATATCCGAAAATTCGCATAAAACGCAGGTAAAACTCCTAATGCAAATTCTCTACTACGTAAGTGACAACAGCGCCGCTAATTCGGACTATAAAGATTTGGGGAAAGCTCCGAAAGACATTCTGAGGAACACTAGCTCAACCTGCGTCTTCAGGCGTTACTTGGGAATTCGCCCCGTTTGTTCCATTCTTGGTCCTGCTCATGCAACCAGTTTTCACAGCGCACACAACATCGTCACCGGACTCGAACTGGATCAGATTTCGGGCCAAACATATGAAAGTCACATGGTGCCAAGTCAGGAACGGTGAAACCGAGTTTCGCGATCGCATGACGAGTTCAGAGACTGGTGTAGGGACTCGCGTTGTCGCACAGGTTCTTCTCAGGGCTAACATGTCGGAAATGCTTTTCAGAAGTTGCAGCGTAGCGACATGGCATCTGACTTAATAGTGGATCCTTTAGCAATCACAGGCAACAAAATGACACCTTGCACGCCCCAAAACACAGTGATCATGATCTTACCTGCGAACGGAACTAGTTTAACCCTTTTCTTTCGTGGCGAATAGATATAGTGTCACTCCATTGACTGTCACTTCATTTCGGATAGTGAAGTATACTCACTGATACCGTAGCAAAAGTTCAAACGAAATGGGTTTCCTTGCTTTTTTTTGGTTATGGTTAAGTTCTGTGGTGATCCATGTTGCAGTTAAAGTGATTATCCGAAATGGGATCCGACGGATGGTCGGATAATGGAAATATTGTTCCATAAGTAAGATATGGAAACATCCGCGATCGGCCATGACAGCACCAAACGTGCAGGCCGTTAAGAATATCATTATGCGCAATCCGAAAAGACCGATTCGCAAAACACAAGAAAACGTACCAAAACAAATTCCTGATCTCGTACATTAATCTCCTGCAAGAATAACTTTTTAGGATTTCCATTTAAAAAATCGTCAGTCATTTTTAGGACATCCTTGTTTTGAACTCCCTTGATATATTTTTCTCTCAGAAATTTTATATTACAATATTAAGAGAACCAAATGTCTTAATTTTAAATTTGCTTCTTTAATCAACATCTCGGACTTGAAAAGAAAACGCTGACCTAAGTTTTAAATTTGTGTCTATGCCTTAATTAAGTCTAATTGTTCGTTACGATCACATTTGAAAAGCACAAAATGAAGTTTGCTCAAGAAATTCTTGAAAAGTTTGGATAATGCATGAAAACGAATAGACATCATCTCCCTTTTCCTCGAAACGCACATCCAGCACGAACTGGAATTACCATCACAATATTACCAGAATAGCTTTAATCCCAAGTTCATTTTGCTCAATATTCTTGAAAAGTTCGATCGTATAATTTCAGGATCTAATCTGAAATTGAGATATCCCTATCTTTAAGAAATTATAAACTCTTTATAAATTCATCGTTAATTACGACCATAATGAGGAGTAACCCAAAAGATAATGAAGTGCTTTGCGCCACAGATAAAGGGGGCCATGCAATCTTCCTAACGAGAATGAACATTAAATTTAATACTTTATAAAAGAAAAACGATTTCATTATCTTTGATTATTTCCAATGAAAAAAAAAGGTTTTCTCTATCTCATTAAGGAGATATCGATTTGTGCCGACTAAAATGTCAATGATCTCAAAAGAGTTTTTTAATAATCGGATTTGAATTAGTTTGGTTAAGCAAGATAATAAAACCGTCTCATAACTTGAGTTCTTTTAATTAGGTATTAATTATATCGAATCGGCAGACATAAATTCAACAATTACTTAAAGTTATGATTCATATTAATTCTGGGGGCCGCTGATATGGATATCAATATTTATTACTGAAGAATACGATTACGATATTTATAAAAAATATTAGGTAAAAGTTCAGATTAGCGTTCCCTATTCTCTCGGGCAAAATCGTCGCTTTGAATTTATTATTATATCAACTCTACTTAATAAACAAATAAATGCTCTGCCTTATTTTATAAGTTATTTATTAAGAAATTCAAGAGGGACAAATTAACGAAAAGCACCATAAAAAATAAAATCACCAAAGAAGACGAACATCAATTACGAACCAATCGTAATTTTTCCATCATTGTCGATGTCTTTATGGCCAGCTTTGGCGATTTTATTTTTAATTTCTCGTGAATTTCTTAGCAAATAAGGTAAATCATTTCCTTAGTAATAGAGATACCAAAATAATAAATTCAAAGCATAAACACGATTAGACGGGCCATATTTAGTCCAGGGAAATTTAGGGAACGCTAATCTGAACTTTTACCAATTACGACCCTTTATAAAAACCTTGCTTTAAAAAAATGATAACTTGCAATTTATTTTAAAACAAAAAAAAACCTTCCGAGTCTCAAAATCCATCACAATAAACAAAATGTCTCGAAACACCCATCCCGAACCCGCCTAAACAAACATCACTGACAATTATAACTCCAAAAGGCAAATGCAAACTTTTCTGATAGCTTCATTCCAACGTCCAGACTAACAAACTGGCAAAGAAAAACAACAAAAGCCGCGACTCTCCAAACTCTCCTTAAGGAGAAGGAGGAGGAGGTTACAAGATAAGCTTGCTTGCTCTCAGAAGATAAGTCCGAAGGTTTAGTCTATCGACAAATCGCGTATGTAAATACAATTAACGTTTCCAAAGAGATTTATGAGATTCGAATTCAAAATGCAAGTGCAACTTAAAATGAAAATTCGGGTCGACGGAGGAGGGGGGGGGGGGAAGGAATTGGAAAATGTATTAAATGTCGAATGAACGTTATCGCAGGCGAGGTCATCGAAAATGTCACAAAGTCTATTTTCATTAGAACTTTACTGACGCTTTGTGTAAAGTAGAAGTTTTCTAGTGGCAGGGCGGCGGAAGATACGGACGAGATAAGCATAATGTGCTTCGGCAATCGTAACCGAAAGGAACCCTTGGAACGAGAGTAAACTTTTGATATCAAGATTTAAGATTCCTTTTTTATATATATACTAAAAAATAAATAATGATAATAAAAATAATAAACCATCTGATTTACGATGATCACGAGAAAATGACCGAATGATATGGAGTGCGGCTCAAAACGAACTCTATGAACTTTATCTCAGATCCACTCAGCGACAAAAATTGCATCCTGCTCTGAATCACGTAGAAATTGAAAATTATCTTCAGAGATAAACATTATGATTTCACATAAAGTATATTATAGGAAATGCTATATAGATTTAGATCAGGGGTGACCAACCTGCGGCCCGCGGGCCAAATGCGGCCCACCAAAAGAATTTATGCGGCCCGCGAAATGAACTATTTACTGTAAAATTTATTAACAAGTAAGATTGTACGTGGTTAACGTTTCATAAAATATTTGAATGTGATTTGAATTACAAATGGTTGGCCCCCTGAAAACCTTCAGAAATTTATTTTGGCCCGAGACAAAAAAAGGTTGGTCACCCCTGATTTAGATTAACTGAACGACTTTCAATACTTTCATTCAGTCTGAAAACCCAAAGAACCCAAAAGTGGATTTAGATGTCCTGAAAGATCATGCTTATAATTTAGTATTTTATCAATCTACCAGAGATCATAATTGCAGAGTAAATCAAAATAAATAGCACAAAAATATAATTGCCCTATCAAAGTTGTACTCATTATTTTGAAGCTTTATTCAGCAAACAGAAAAGCCTGCTATTATTCAAAATGAACCTAACATATAGGAAACAATTGCGTTGTGTATGGATGGAAAATGAAAAACGGAATCATACAAGATAATTCAAGCTCGATCTTACGATGGACATAGTTGTAAAGTCCTTTTTGAATCATTCTGTAATCACTTTCCAGAGATATTTCAAGATAAAGTTTGGAAAGAAAGCACAAGAAAGATAATGTTGCTGTGTGGAATATATGAAAAACTAGAGTTTTGTGGCCAGACAGAAGACTTAAAGCCGTAGATTATGAACTACCAGAGATACGACAAGAGACGGCTGAAAATGGAAAACCGGCAACAAAGCGATCATGATGAATCAATTGTGTATAGGTTCCGAGTAATTTAAAGCTTAGAATATGAAAACAAAACCAAGGTAAAACTAAATTGTAATGGCGGAATGGTACATTCGCACAGGCCTACCACCAGGCCATGAAACGGATTCAAAAACGAAATTTTTTTTTCTGTTGGGAGTCTTAAAACTTTAATTACTCCAAAATGAGTCTTCGCAGCCAAGCAGTTTCTTTTCAAAAATGGTTAGTCTCAATGAAAGGAGGCCGTTTATGTCGTTTTTATTGTGTTTGGATCCTTGAAATGAATGCTTCTGCCATTTCTTCGTTTTTATAAAAAAAAATTAATTTCTCTAAAAATGCTTAGCCCATTTCTATGAAAAATACGTCAATGCATAGTTTAAGGATCTCTCTAAGTACGAATTTTTTTTTAATATTAAAAAATATCTGTATGAGGGGAGGGGTTCGTTAATAACTCCAATCATCAGAGCCAAACAAATCATTTACAAAAAAAAATCATGTTAATGAGAGGCGTCCGTACATGTCAAGAATACAGAGTTTGGTTCGCTGGTTTGAACGCTACAGCCATTTTTTAATTTTTAGAAAAAAAATAAATATCTCTAAAAAGGCTTATCCAAGTGACATAAAAATACGCCAAGACACAATTTAAGGTAGCCTCTAAGTAAGTGTAATTTTCATTTGATTGTGCTATTCGCAGCTTCGTAGGAGTTAACTGCACAAAATTGCTCACATGCGTACATCGGTATAGACGGATTTTTTTTTTTCTTTTCAAAATTTCAACATGACTTATGAGATTTTAAGTCGATTTTAGAAAATAAAATGGAGTTTCGGAAACGAACACATAGGCCTTCACTTTAATGAGTGTTTGTTTTTTGTTTTTTTTTTTGCATTATCCATTTTTTAAAAGGAACAGCAATTTTTCTGAGGAAAAATCTTTTACTTCGTGCACTATAATAATACTCGTTTACAGGGTTCTAGGAAACGAAACTTTTGCCCAACTAATTCACCAAGATCGCTTGTGTTACCGGTTTTCTACTTTCAACAATCTGTTAGCGTATTGGTTTCGTTTTCATATTCTAAGCTTTAAATAGACATTTGAAAAAAAAAATTCTCAAAAGGTATGCCCAACAAATTCACCAGGACCGCTTGTGATGGTGGTTTCCCATTTTCAAAAAATCTCTACATCAACACTGCGGTTCGTGTAGATTTCTTATACAACCATTTTTCTGGATACGGATGTGAATGAGCTGGCGGGCATCGATTGACGTCCGCGTTTGGCCATGACAGCACCCAACGAGCTGGCTGTTAGGAACCGTATCGGCCTTAACTTATTCAGTGCCGGGATGCGAGCATTACCTGGGTGTCCCCGGCCGACCATTCCTACCGCTTAGGCTGATGGCCTCAGCACCTCCCAGCACCTGGCGCTAAACACCCCTTGCACCTTGGAATGTTATTACGAGGAGTCCGAAAAGATCGGTCTGCGAACCACAAAGAAACGTACCAAAACAAATTCCTGGCCTTACGCAATCTCCTGCAAGAATGACTCTAAGAAATATCGCCGTCTGCCTGCTAGACAATTTTATATCGTTTGCTATTAAATTCTGTTGTGAAAAGTACTAATCCATCTGTCTTCACCCATTTTCTCACCTTGACATTGCGGTATGAGAGCGTTCATATTGAATATCTGTGAAGGTCGGTACAAACTCGGAGGAACAACCTATCATTCTGTCATATACTTTGGCGATATACTGTAATGAGTACATCCTTAGTGGGCCAGGATTTATTTTAGTATCAATCATTTTGACTTATACTGCATTAAAAAAAATCCACGTGTTTAACAATCAGAAAAATGCCAAGATGGTCCCAAGTTGACCGTTCAAAATTGAGATAATGGCCGTGCTCAGCGGTAGAGAATTAAAGTTAAAGAATTTATTTAATTACTAATTACAGACGAATTTCTCCTTAAATTTGAAGCATTATAGCGACCTTTCAACCGCGGATTTTCGAAAAGAGGACACAAACAAATGAATTAAGATGAAAAATCAAAGGAAAAAATCCGCGACCTAGATTCGAACCAGACCTCGAGTATCTAGCTCGTCGCCTCTATCAACTGGGCCGACGTGGACATGGTAAACCAAATCTGTCTCCAAATCTTGTAAAAACTACTACGTAGCCAAAATGGACATATTTCGAGGACATTTAAAGACAGCCTTGCTGTACCATGTCCGCGGTGACCCACTTGGTAAAGGCGACGAACTAGATATCGTGTTCCTTGGCTCGAATCCAGGTCGTGGATTTTTTCCTTTCGTTTTTCATCTTAATTACCAATGTTGGAGTATACAAATGTTACTTTATCTTAACCAAATTTTCAGCAATACATTAACCATCAATCATTCTTTGTATTAAATTTTACAAAGCAATTGATAGAGGCCTCTCCACAATCCATTTACTCCTTTATTGTTTTTCTTGACGAGCTGTTATTCTATGCTTTAATTGCATTCCGTTACAAGCGGACAGAACGGTAATGAGTCGCCGCCTCTGCACTATTTCCAACCCCAACTTCATTTTCAAAATTCCCAGAACGGACTCGTGTTCTCCAAACGTATTTTATGGCTCCTCCAAAGCGAATCGTGTCTCTTGTCATTCACAATTGAGAGGGTGGCGTGATTACTTGACTTATCACATGCTCCGATTAGCGTGTCCTTCGCTTTTCCCTTCTATTGGTCGAGGTCGACAGACGATAACCTCTCTTTTCTCGCCTCCTCCTCCTCCTCCTCTGGGAGTCGTTCGCCAGCAGGGAGGGAAGAGCAGGGGAAGCCACCACAAGCGCCCATTACAATGGATGACATCACCAGAAAAGGGGATCCCACGAATGTTTTGCATCTGTGCATATGGGTGCATGTGCGTGTGTGTGAAAAGGGGGAAGACGCGCACAAGGGTGGGATTTCGAGGGAGTTCTCCGCACACAGACGCTATTTATAGAAAAATTCACTCAAAATTTAGAATTCCACTTCAAAAGATAAAAGTCAACATACAATAACTTTATTCGCAACCAAACAATTTTCAAGCAAGGATTCAATAATCATTTGATCCAACACTCTTACAAAAACCCAACGATTTGTATTCAAATAGCACACCACTATAATCAACCCATAAAGAGGGTGTTTATCTTAGGACTGGGGGAGGGGTCTCAGGAACTAAATACCCCGAGTTAAGCGGGAGGGAAGATAAAGGGTTCCTTTGTAGTCACAACAACCGTGGGTGTGTTTATAACAGGAAACATTAGAAAACAGCTCCATCAGTTTATATTGGTAACTTAATAACGAATAATCCAAAGTTCGACTTCCGGGTGCGAGTCCCCAGGTCTCAATTTATTGTGTTATAATTTATTCAAAAATAATTTACTGTTTATAATAGAATTTAGCCATTAATTTAGAAGCATAGTATGAAATTTCCTTATTGAATCAGAACACCAACACAAAACCCTTTCCGTGTCGGGTTACGCTAGAGCAGGGCAGATGGGGCAACTTAATTATGGTGGGCCACAATTTTAATATTTTTAAAAAATTCATCAAAATTCTAATTTAGCAAGTTTAACGGATTCTGTTAGAATTTTAAAAAATTCAATCCCACTGTTACTTTTCCTTTGTTTCAACATAGTGAAAAGCAACTAGCGCATAACTGCTTCACAGGTGTTAAAAGTTAAATATTAAAATATGAAGAAATCGAAAAGTTCTTTAAAAATTTCAGACCCCTACACGGAATACCGCTTTGGTTAATACGGGAGCAAATACAGGGTGCCCATAAAAGATTTTTATTATAACAATTAATATCTTTTGAGCTTAATAGCATAATCAGGTATCATTTTCAGCATCATACAAAGAAACTCCCAACAGTTTTATCGGATACAGTGAAATCGCGATACACCGTTGAACGTATTTTTCATTAAAAGGTAGAAGTTAGAAATTCTCGATTTACATATATCCCTATGTAGACAATGTTTAAAAATTTCGAATATAACGCAGCATTATAACTTTAGCTATTTCTGACCCAAAAGCGCATTAATATTCATATTATGAAAATTTCTCTGTACGGTCCTTCTGGATGAAGTTGGTGGAGGTCTTGCAGTACACAGCGGGAAAGAAAACAAAGAATTCCGTCTTTCATTCCTGGCTTTGTCAAGAACAAATGAAAAGGCAAGACACTCAGTATGATTCATTTAAATGTAGACATGGAAATATCTCGAAAACAAAGCATTGTACGAAAAAAAGTCCAATATCAAAAGTGAATTACTTCACGGGGGAAATTCAGTAGCCAAAAAATTATCCCCCCTCCTTTGTGAGGGGGGGGGGGGAAGGGAGGGGTAACTGACATTTTAAATAGTAACCCGTACAGACTCTGCCTCCATAGGACTGCTGCCTCCAAGACTTTGCTTGTGCACTAAAAAATTTTGAATTTTTGAAATTCTGACTTCGGATTCTTAAAGACCATCAAAAAGTAGAAGAGGATTGTCTGCAAGACCTACACTCTATCTCTGTTTTCATCGATAAAATTGGGTTCAAAACTTTCAAAGTTCCACATTTTCAGAGCCTCTGTCTCCAAAACGGTTGGATCAACTGAAACAACACCAAGAATAAAATATTTCTCGAATATTGTGTACAATCTAAATATACCATTGAAAATAGGGGTTCCTATTTAAGAATTCAAAGTTATTCCCGCCCTCTCCTTTCACAAGGAGGGGAAGGGGCTAATTTTTTGGCTAATGAATTTCCCCCGCGAAGTAATTCACTTATGATTTTGGACATTTTTTCGTACAATGCTTTGTTTTCGAGATATTTCCATGTCTACACTTAAATGGACCACCCTGTATATAGAATACGACAGTATAAACAGTCCGTGATTGACTGGATATAAAATAAAGGTAATTTGCCAAATCTACCGACTATGGTGGTAAAATAGCGATGCGGACAAAACCCCCGGCGAACAGAAACTCTACGGACAAGAACCCCGGCGGACAGGAACCCCGCAGGAAGGAAACTCCACCGCCATCGGACAAAAACCCCACTCCCGCCAATTGCAGTTTGCCAATTAAAAAGTAAGTAAAAAAAATAGAAACAAAAAACTATTTAAAGTTTTCTAAATGATTAAAAAAAATTAAACATTACTATCTATCTCGGGCGAATAAAACAAAACAGAATCCAACTGGGTATTTTATGACAATTTTCATATAATTAATTTCTTTTAAATCTATTTAATGTGAATGAACAATATATCTTACAAATCTATACAAGTGAAGGGTTATACAAGACTAAATTCATATAAAATAATAAATATCGGACTCCACAAATAATAAATAAAAAAGAATAAAAATTCTGGATGTAAACAAACCAAAAGAGAATTTTAGAATTGAATTTTGTCCGATTAATTTGTTGATTTATAAGAAATTAATTTTCATAAAAAATCTAATTTGATTCTGTTTTATTTTATTCGCCCCAAATCGATAGTGATGTTTAATTTTTTTTTAATCATATAGAAAACTTTAAATAGTTTTTGTTTCTATTTTTTTACATACTTTTTTATTGCTAAACTGCAAAGGGGCGGGTGTGGAGATTTTATCCGATGGCAGCGGGGTTTCCGTCCGGTGGGGATTTTCTCCTGCGGGGTTCCTTCCCGCCGGGGTTTTTATCCCGGGGTTCTTGTCCGTGGAGTTACTGTCCGCCGGGTTTTTTGTCCTGGACCCGCATCGTTGCTCTCGTAAATCGGACACTGCAAAAATCGCCACGAACACTGAAACACGTTACACGCAAATGGCAATAACTCGGAAACTAAACAACACGTAAAAACTTGTATATAGTCCATTATGCGGAAGGATATGACAATTATAATGCCGCGTAATTAAAAGTTCGGTTATTTTTGGAACAGACCTCTTATTTTACCGGGTCCAGGACAGACCTCTTATTTACAAGTTTTTACTTGTTGTTTACTTTCCGAGTTCTTGCCATTTGCGTGTAACGTGTTTCAGTGTTCGTGGCGATTTTTGCAATGTCCGATTTACGAGAGCAACGATGCAACATGAAATTTTGCGTGAAACTGGGGAAAATTCGCAAAAAGAGACCACTACTCGTGGTCCTTTATCATGACAATCCCTGCCCATTCCGCCTTGTTAATTCGCTAGTTTTGTGCCAAAAATCTGATGACTCTCCTCCCCCAGCCTCCCTACTTCCAAGACCTAGCTCCCTGCGACTTTTTCTTGTTTCCAAAATTAAAATCAGTGCTGATAGGACGCCGTATCGAATCCATTGATGACATTAAGAAAAATTCGTCAGTGGCATATTCCAAAAAAAACTTTCCAGGATTGCATGGCAAGTTGGGAACACCGCTGGAACAACTGTGTGAATAGAGGAGGGGAGTACTTCGAAGGAGACAAAGACCAATAAGCTATAAATTAAATAAAAAAAAACTAAGAAGCTGTACATTAAATAAAAAAAAAATTTCATCTTTGCATGGTTTCGTTATAACGAGATTTAACTGCAGAAACTGCTCACAAGAACAAAACAAAACATGCCATCAGTGTGTAGTATGGCTTCCTTAAACAAAATCTCTAATCACTGTTCAGCAGAAATACAGGTCAACTTACGGTAAACAACGGCCAGATTAATGGCTGGAAGAAGATCTTTTTGGATACCTTTTTTTTGAACAGTGATCGGTGTTTATTTCGGTAACCATACTATACACACTGCTCATTCTCCATTATTACCGAAATAAACACCGGGTGGCAGCCCATGTTCTGTTGGACCCGGGCGACTTCCGAATCTCACATTACCTATATATTGCAATAGGAATTAACTGAAAAGTAGTGGTTTTGTGCACCCGTTTCAGCGACGGGAAAATCTCAGTTCATGAATGGTTCTATGATAAAACGAGCAATGTAATGGCAGACCATGCCTTTTACATCATATTTAAACTGCAGCGCTTCTACATCTTCTTCCATCGGATGGGGGAATTCCTCTCTAGATTCTTAAAATAGCTGGTAGACGTTGGTCTTCGTGGTGAACGCGAAATAAACAAAATCGGTAGAACGGCTAGCAAATCTTATCTCTCCCCATGCAGTATGCTTTCCGGAAGTGGCGCGGTTCCAGTCAATATCCTCTGAACAGCGATTATAGACTTTATTTTGACAAGCCATACTATACAACGACGATGGACGCCATCTTTTGTCTGTCGATGCCTGTGCCCCCTATAAGCAGTTTCAGATAACATTTTGGAGTATCTTTGTTAGATGCTGAAAGCGTTATATCAAACATGATTATGTTAGTACGTCCAAAAGATTGTTATGGTACAAATCTTTAATGGGCCTGATGACGACGAACTAAATTCTTATAACACTCATGAATTATATGCCATACCTCAGATGTTTACATTATAGAGGACCGGCTGTGGAATTTTTCTTTTCTATTTTCATTTATAAATTCCTACAACTTTATAGGGAAACGAAGAAAATTAAACTCTACCTACGAAAGATCAACAAATTATTCAGGTTACACCCGTCATTTTGACATTCCTATAATCAATTCTGGACATTTTTAAAACGACTGTTTGCTAAATTCTAACCAAGTTCTAAATTCTGTTTAACCCACTCTCCATTTCGAATAGTGGCGGTAAATTTGTCAGCCCAAATCATTTGTCGCCACTCCATCAGCTGAAATTATTATAGTGCAACAACAGATGGCTGAGCCAAGCAAGAGAGTCGAGGGCCCGAATCCTGTTTGGAGACAAAAGAATTTTTTTATCTCCTTTCATCATCATCCCTTCATAAATCACCCTTTCATCGTCCCAATTGGGCTCCGGAGCTCATACACACACAGAATCTTTAACAATAACAAGCCACAAACCAATTCAGCAATAACAAAGAATGGGAGAAATATTTGGCAGTAGTAAAGAACATGTGCACAAAAGTTCATATTTTCCCGCCAAAAAAAAACAAACCCAATAAGAATCTATTAATAGAAGAGAGCGGCACTATTTAATAATACCAAATGATGCCTATTTTTTATGAGAAATTAATTCTTCCTTAACGAAACAGAAAAAAATGAGGACGAAAAGCGGTATGAAATTTAAGCACCACTACATTTTGAAAAAGCCATCAACTTATTTTAAGAGCTATGAGAAGAAGAATTGGAATCATTCAAATGTTGACGTAAGAATGCCTGGGAAACAGTTCCACTCCTACCAATGCTTTTCCTTAAGGAAGCCGTTCTGTCTCTTAATTACCAAGACCCCCAGCAAAGCAACAAAAGATGGGGCCGGTGGTGGTGTCATCCAAAGACTTGGCCCAATGTCTTTCGGCTGCCTCCCTGGAAGTCTCCAATTTCATCGGAGGGGACATTGCCATCATCCACCACGTTAGCTCAACCGAATGAACAATAAAATAGCTAATCAAAGTGATTGAGTATGACATTTTGAGGTAAAAATAGCTCAGCTTCTATAAGAGAAGCACAGAAGAGAACAAGTAACGAGTTCATTCAATAAATTCAGCCTTTTTTTTAATATCTTGCTGGGTACAATGTAAAATGTTTACGAAAAAAAAAGTAAATTTCAAATCGTCTTCGCGGTTTGACCCATTTTTGGCGGTTCACTAAGAATGGTGGACTATGTGATCGTTTCCCCAACTTAATTTTTTTTTCTTAAATCGACTTAAAAACTTATGATTCGAAAGGATATGTTGAAATTTTGAAAAAAAAATCCACTGATAGAGGGCCCCATAAGCTGTCATTTAACATTTTTTTATGAGAAATGGATAAGTCTTTTTGATTGTAGCATTCATACCAGCGAATCAAAGTCAATAAAGTCAACGTGTACGGACTTCTTTCAAGGAAACGAATAACTTGTAAAAATATTGATTGGCTCTGATGAGCCATTTTTAAGTTATAACCCCCCATTTTTTTGTAGAAGTTAATGCTGATATTTCGCTGAAGTGGACTAAATTCCATTCTCTGATAAAGAGCACGAAAATATTATTCAGACACCACCTCAGTTCATAAGGTTAATTCATGACGCTAAGTTATAGATTCAAATCTTAATCGTACGGGTGTCTGAGTTACACTGTGAGAAACAGAAAAGCAAACGACTACTATGTTTTCATCCGTTGTTCTAATATCTGTCGAAATACACCTGCGAGAACGCTTTAAAATAGTCTCCCTTTGTTAAACAACAGCCATTTAAATTCCAAATTCAATGTTACACTAAGTGCAATATAAATTTTTAAAAAAAAAGAACTAAAAAAACTCAAATTGGAAATTCCATTGGACAATCTCAGTTTTTCCCTATGACTAGACGTTTTATACATTACTTACTGTAATCTTAACTAGGTCTGTATTGTAAGCACTTTTGTGTCCGTGGGAATGGTATGTTACTGTTAACCAAAGGTATTAACTGTCCCGCAATTTGCGAGACCGTTACGCAAATGACTACTCCATCCTAGATTCCTGGGTATGCCGAAAATGGCTAAAGTTTTGTGGGGAAGAACGAGTGCCAAAATATGAAGTGCTCTTGTGTAAAAAAGACAATGCATTTCTAGCCTACTTGTTGCAGCAAGTAGATCAATACTGGTCTTTTTCTCTCGTTTTTTTTAATTCTTTATTCTGCATTTCTTATTTCATTTTCATATAAATTCATATAGACTTCATACAATCTTTTCAATAAGACCTTTACACGAATCATTCAAACTTTGCCCAAATGGTACTTATTCTGTATAAAGCCTGTATATTGGTATCAACATACAAATTTAATGGATTTTCCATAACAATAAACGAAAATGACCTAAAGATTATTACACATATTGAATGAAACCGTGATCAAAGAAAACTATACTATGAGAACGTTCCTTCGATGAGTTTGCCAGAACAATGGAGAAGACTATACCGGTTCTTCGCAGAAACCAGATGATTTTGGTAATCAGTTTAATTTGGAGCCATTGCAGCCTGCAGACAACAAGGACCAGTCCTTAAATTGGAGTGAGCTTGAAACTCTTAGGACTGCTTCTCTTGACGTCTGTCAGGATAATTCTGTTACGGTTTCCCCAATCAGATGCTTACTTTGAGCATTTGTTGTAATTGTAGAAGACAAGTTTCACGTTCAACTAAGCTACATAGAATGATACAAACAAAAGAAAAACTGAATAGAAAATGCACGACTTAGGATCGAATCTAGGGACCACGAGTGGCTTTCTGATTACTCATATGATATCTATGAACTCTGCTTCGATTTCAGATTTTTCATTTATTTACATACAACTGAAGATCTGGTTGGATACAAGCCCATTAAAGTTGGTTAGAAAATCTTGCAATGCAGAAAGACTTTATTATGTGAACAACAGGAATAAATATCTTAAAAAATAACGCCATAAGCTTATTCTGAGCATCATATAAAACTTCCACAAATAAAATTAAAAGAAAAAAAAAATCCCTCCACGACCCAATAAGAAATGGCCAAAGAAACGTTATTAAAGTTATCTAAAATATGCAGAATGCAGAATTTAGAATTCTCCAAGATCAACTGGAAGAATAGAAATTTTTAAAAGAAAGGCAGATTCATATGCAACCATCCTACAAATGGAAATCTACAAAATATTTAACAGTAAAATATCCCAATCCGAGATTACACCAAACCGTAATCCTAGCATCTCTTCCCTCTCCCCCAGAAAAAGACCCCCAAGCCGAAAAAGATCCCCTCCATACCTCTCTCCGAGAGAAGAACACTGTGGGAACGTAACCTTTTTTACCATCGAAACCACACATGGGCTGGAAGGAGCTCCTATAGGAAAGAGAAACTCTTCGATGGGAAGAAGCAGTAGAAGAGATGACTTATGGCAGACACATTGCTCCACCAGAAGGTGTTTCCAAAAAGAAACGGGGGTAAAAAGAATTGAAAACTAAACCGCCACTTTCTCACTCCAAAAAGAGTTGGGGAAAAAACTGTAATTTAAAACTGTCAAATTGCACGACAAATAAACAAATGGGGCTTGCGATTACACTCGATGGGAGTAGGCACTTCTCAATTAGAAAAAGAAAAAGGAGAATAAAAAAGGATGGGGGGGGGGGGCCCAAACATTTTGTGCAAAACACACACACACACACCCAAAAAAGGGGGGGGGGTCATCCAGATTGATTACAATGAGAGTGACACATGATTTAGAGATTTATATAATACCTTGGGTAAAAGTAAAATATATAAACTAACTTAACAGGCATACTATAACTATTATATTAAGCTTTAGTATTAATTTAATCAAATAAGACACTCTTAAGTATTCACTTAACAAAGAGGATAAAATTCTAGAGCAGTCGATTTTGCAAGTTTCTATTAAAAATTATATAAAAAATATACATCATTAAAAGGAAATTAAATTTGTTACTCTTATTTAAGAAGCTAGTTCGCTTCCTAATATTTTAATATTAAAAAAAAAAAAAGTTGAGAAAGCAGTTGATTAGAAGTTACAAGTATTATAGTGGGAGGCTGCACTGCATAAGAAAAGATTGGCTTTCTGCTTGTAGGTGGCAGCAGAAGATAGGAGCTTTTGTAAAGTAGAAAGTGAAAGTGAAGAAATACGAGGAAAAGGGTGGAAGAGGAGAAGAAAAAAAAAAATTCCTGCATTGAAAATCAATACTGAAAGTTATGAAAACGCAGTCCAACTAAGTAACATATGTAAATCTCCTTAAAATTACTCTTGTTATTCTTAGACGGTGACAATTTGAAATAATTACAGTATTTGAAAAGTTTGGCAAAATTTTATCTATTCACACGGTGAGCATAGATTTTAACTTCCACTTAATAATATATAATAAATAAATAAATAATTCCTAAATAAATATATTTACAGGATTTACAAAAATATATTTACGGGATTCACAAAAAGTTAAAAAAAAAATTAAACAAATTTATAAAATATAGATTTGATTAATACATGTAATTTTGTAGAGGATAAAATATTCAATTTTATATTTATATAATTTAGCATCCTGTAAAATGAAGTTGAAACCAGCGAATTCGCTGAATGTGAACCAGGCTTAAACATGAACATTTGTAGCAGGAAAACTGTATTCTCCCCAAATACATAAACTTAAAGAATATGTATATACAAATAGTTTAGGGAATAGAAAAATAAGATAATTTATATATAAAAATGAATTTCACTTTTAAGAAAATTAAGAGATTTATTATAAATTTTAATTAATGCAGCAAGATGTGTCTTATATGCTGCTTCCCAAATAGTAATACAATACTGAAAAAGGGGATTGAAATAAAGAAAAATAAATGATTACTAAGAACGAAGGAGGTACATAATAGCTAGCGTAATAGCGTATGATAGAATATGTGTACAGCAATTAAGACAAGGATCCAAATTTACACCAAGATAATAAACAGATATCACATTTTTAAGACGACAGTTGCAATTTACTTTATTGTATTTTGCAAAATGTATTTTAATAATAAGAATGACAAAGTCAGATCCATATAAATTAAATTGCATATAATTAGATTTAAGTATACTCAGAGTAAGGGAGTTCAATGAAAACCAATAATGAGGTTGAATGAAAACCAATAACAAGAAATTAATCCTCCCGAGGAAGGTATATGAAAGTAGCGGAAGCGCTGAGGTCATCTATTTTTACCTTTTTATCTGCCCTTTTTTACCCCGCCCCCACATTTTTTAATCGAAAAATTTATTTTCTCGAACGTAGTATTTAGAAAATGAAAACGAGCTCTATCTTTTTTCGTTTCTCATCGTCTCCGATCGAATGATATATGACATGCCAAATGTTGCAATAGTTCTAAAGACCAAGTGACTGCCACCTTCACAATTCCGACCCTATTGGGACAATTTGGCCCAAACTTTACAGTAATGTTGATCTTTCTTAGAGGAATCTGCATACCGAATTTCACTCATTAATATGCATAAATAAGCGTAGATCTTTTGGTCCCCTCTAACTTCCGTTCCCGAAACTCCGACCCTTGTGGGCCAATTAAAACATCCCCCGAAGGTGTACATGCCCATAGTAAGCTACGTTCTGAATTTCAACCTTCTACCTCAAAAAATGCGGAAATTATGAAGGGGACGGACGGACATTGCGAAAACAATTAGTAGCTCCATTCTTCCGCTACTTAATAACGAAAACCAATAATGAAACTAAAAAATAAATGGTTGGAAACTGAGGATATGCTTCAACTTTAGAAATTATATTAAGATGAAAAATGAAAGGAAAAAATTCCAGTTGGTAGCCCAGCCAAAAGATTTGACCCGCCTTACAGTC
Organism: Rhysida immarginata; assembly: GCA_023313115.1. Classification (NCBI taxonomy): domain Eukaryota; kingdom Metazoa; phylum Arthropoda; class Chilopoda; order Scolopendromorpha; family Scolopendridae; genus Rhysida; species Rhysida immarginata. The sequence goes on along the minus strand of JAHWFO010004016.1, from coordinate 218,876 downwards.
CAGATGTCCTTCCAGTGACTACCACCTGTTCCGGCATCTAAAGGTGCATTTCCACTGAGGCAACACTGAACGACATGACGCCTGCTACATGTTTTCTAGAGTTGCCTGTTTCTAAGTGTGTGACTATGTGCCACAGGTTTTGCTACTTGTGGCTTCGTGTTCCCTCAGATGAAAGACTGTGTGTAGGATTCGGCATTGACGCATGCTACATGTTGCCTAAAAGTTGCCTCAGTGGAAACGAGCCTTTAAGGAGTTCATCGGCAGTCGGTGTTTCAGCCAGGATGAAGAAGTGAAAACTGCGTGGCTTTCCTCACCTGCAACAGGCTTCTATGAAGTGGGCATGAGAAGCTCATTGAGTACTATGACAAGTGTTTAAACAAACTTGGAAACTATGTGGATAAATATTTAAATGTATAATAGAATCTGATAAAGGAAAAAATTTTTGAAAATATATATACAATGTAGTATTTTGTTTTATTACAAAACTGTACTTATAAAACACACTTCGTTCTTAATAATAATGAGATCATTTTCAATAAAGCAGTATCAAGAGTACTTGCATTATCATAAAAATAGCTAATACATGGTTTAAATTTTTTATAACTTAATCTTTGAAATATGATATTCAATATCAAATCTGAAGTCAATCCTTCTTATGACTGATTTTTTTTCTCAAAATATCGGTAAACCACAACTGCTTATTGGGTTAATATAATTCTTGTAACTTAAAAACATTTATTAGGCAGTTACAAGGCTTTCATGTTTAAAGGATATATTCAGGGATTTTAAAATCAATTTTTAATACTTAAATATTTTATATATCAAGTATACTTTTATATAAAATTATAAGTGCAATAAATGACATGGGAAAAAACTGTTATATACTCACTATAAAATAAATTAAAATTATAAAATAATATGATATCCAATATTAACTCTGAAGTCAGTCCTTCTTATGGCTGCTTGCGCCTTTTGGGGACATTTCGGAAATGTGTCTTTTTCTTTATGAATTAAACATTTTCTCAGGATGTTACAAGTAAATAAAAGTTATTATAATTTCTCAGCAATTCTTTTTCACATTCTGCTGCTATGAAGACCGTTGTCACTCTTTGAAGTTCTGATTGTGCAAAGTTATCAGTGATCACTCTTCCTCTCACATCCACATAATGCAGAAGTAAAATCAAGGACAGTTCACTGCTATGAGAGTAAGCGTGATCATTGATAACTTTGGACAATCAGAAGTTCATAAAGTGACAACGGTCTTCTTACCAGTGAAGGTTGTCAATAATACTCAATTTCGTATTACCGATAATAATGAAAAGGTAAATCTCTACAATCGATATTATCGGTAATAAAAAAAAAATAATCAAGGAATACATATTTAAATTTATTATCATTATTACTACTAATAAAATAAAACTGTTTCTTCAATTTTAGTATTTTTATTTTTATTACATAAATACATTGCAATTTATAATTAACGGTACTGCAAATCCTGAACATTAAAATAATCTCTTAAGAAGCGTAAGTTCTTAATAGTGGGAGGAAAACTAAGCAGGGAAAAAGGGAAAGAGTTCAGAAAGCATTGTATTATTGAAAAAAAAAAAAAAAAAAAAAATACAGATAAAGCATATCCTTAGAAGATTCTCGTGCCTATAATAATGAATTTACAAGGTTTGTTTGGATACTCCAAAGGGTCATGAGATTCTGAATACACTAATACTCAAGATTCAAATTCAGTGAATTTACTTACAGCAGTTGCAACTAACAAATAGTCAATCAACAGTACCATTTTTGACCATATGATATAGTTTTGGATAAAGAGTATTTATCAATATATTTTAATGAATTTTTATTACCGGTGGTACCGATACTTATAAGTACTGCCAAAATACATTTTTGTTAGAAAATCCATATTACTGGTAATTACATCCCTAATACTAGCAGAATATAAAAAAGAATTGGTGAACTTTATAATAACTTTTATTTACTTATCATTTTATAATTTTTATTGAGTACAACATTATATATCAAAAATTTTTTTGTACATTTTATTTATTGTTTAATAAATTTATAATCAAATATCAATAGGGGTTCTTTTCTAATATCAAAAATATATATATGGGTAATGAAAGTGAAAAATCAGAATGCCAAGCTTAATAAAATCAAGTTGCTACTATCTAATTACTGTATGTAAAATTCTGAAGCCTAATATTAAAACTAGTGTTTTGTGACTTGTTGAATATAGGTAGGTAAGATGTTTCAACCAATGCCACCAAACCAATATAATGAGATGTTTCAACCAATGCCACCAAACCAATATAATGAGATGTTCCAACCAATGCCACCAAACCAATATAATGAGATGTTTCAACCAATGCCACAGAATGCATACTGGAATGCATGGAATATGCCACAGACTATGGGCTGGAATGCAGGTTTGCTACTACAGTATCTAATTATCGTAAAAGCTCGATTGAGGCCCAGCCTTCTATTTGTAATGGTCTTAACTCTCCTCCCCCCCCCCCCAGCCCATTAAGCCGAGACAGGCTTCTATTCAAGACTCGGCGTTAAGAGCAATTGCCAAAATATACCACTAAATTTTGACATGCAACCTTGTGTGATTACTTCATCAACTTTCATCGTGGATGCATATTTGGCACAAGGCAGATAGGCCATTACATCATCCAAATGGAGAAAAATGTTTGCTCATTGAAAACCAAATTTGCATTGTAAACTACTACAGAAACTTGCTAATAGATATTAATGTCTTCTGTTTTGGAATCGCTGGAGATGACTGCTTCATTATTATAAAGTCCTCTACTATTTTCGTTAGCTTATGGTATGGTTTTTATCAATAAATTGGGAGTCCTTAGTATTGTTTCTATCAATGAAATTGGTAGAGAGACTTTACAAAACAATAAAGGGAGAACAGAGTTTCCGACTAGTTTTACCATTTAAACACTCTGTTATTCTTATCCAGTCAAGGTACATCTATGTTGTTTTGTTTTACTTCTACCTTCATTGTACTTTTTACTCATTACCCTTGTCATGCAATTCGTTGTATTTTTTATCCAATCATATTACTCCATTGTACCATATTTTCTGAATAAAAAGGCAAGAAGCCTCTAGTGTAGTTTATATCCTAGATAAAGCCGGGAATAAACGGCAAAACTAGTGGGAAACTCTGTTCTCCCTTTATTGTACTGTAAAGTCTCTACCAATTTCATGGCTTTTATGGTTACATCATAAAATTTTCTTTCCAGGAATCCATCTTGATTAGTTTTCAAGTGTAGCTACCATATTCCCACAAGTAGAGGTCACTTAGCATACAATTTCAAAGACATAAAATAGTGGCATTACTATTTCCAAGATGGTGGGGTAGATTGCATAATTTTACAAAAATGTTGTTGCCTACCCAATTTTAACTAAATTGGTGATTCCAACATTAACAAACACTTTTACAAAGTATAAATTTATAAATTATTTGTATTAAATTAAATGGAACAAATGATTGCAAGAATCAATCAGGAAGTGTTTGAATAAAATCAGATGCCAATCAGAGACCACGGAGAACTTTTCCCCTAGATCGGGCCTTTATTCGAGACCGGCTTTTAGCTGAAATTTTTAGATAAAGACCTGGCTTTAAATTGAGACAGACAGTAATTTACACTCCCTGCCTCAAAGTGGGCTTTTATGGTATGTAAAATTCTGATGCCTAAAATTAAAACAAGTGTTTATGTGACTTTACTTTAGATAGGTTCTCAATTTCCACCAGGTGGATATGGTTATTTTCCAGCATATCTGGAATTGTTAACTCAACCATTGGCATAAGCCACAGGTGGTATAGAAGTTTTAATAAGTTTTCAATTTTGATTAAACTGATTAATAATTTACTAATGTGAAGACTTCTTTTTTTCCCCCCTAACATGCAAATGACAGGTTGTCCATGGATTACAAATGCCCCAAACCAACAATCCATCATGACTAAACCTCCTCTCACAGGTTGGTAGCCAGGCAGAAGTATAGATTAGAAGAATGTTTGAATTTGAGTTCTAGTGTAGTGCAAGTTCTACATTTATGAACCATTTTCAGGAGCTATTCCAGGAACCATGCCAGCTACTCTAGAATATGCAGGTGTCAATCAACAGGTAAACCATGACAATTTCCAGTTTTTCAAATTTTAATGAATGATGAAAAGGTGCATGCGACTTGAAAGAGCTTATTGCACCTCTAATGATTACTAGAGGTGCTTAACATAAAGTATATTCCATGTTACTTCATCATAGAGAAAACTGTTTTCAGGGCATACTAACTGAACAAAGCAAAGTATATACCATAATCTTTTCTTAGTGTCTTTGGTTGTGAAAAAGAAGATAGACCCTTGTAGGCATATGTTAATGATATGTCTGATGTTTTGTTTAATATGTTATTATTTCTTGCTTTAATGATACTTCAAATGTCAGGCAGTCCACATTCAGGGACAGGAACTCTTAACTTTACTTCTGTTGGCTACAGCACCTCCACAAGAGCAAAAACAGATGCTGGGTGAGTAACCTTTCCCACTAATCCAACAATTTACCCTGATATTGCTGGCAAACTCACTGGAAATTACTGGAGTTAAATAATTCGGAATTGTGAAACATGCTTGAACATCATGAACAATTGAAGGCCAAGTTATAGCTATCCTTTTGTGGATATTAAATGAAGACCATTAAAATTAAGTTTTCTCTTTTGATGTTGTAAATTGTTAGATGAATTTGAAGACTGCTACTTATTTTTAATTAATTTTCATAGCGTACCACTAAACTCTTGATGTTGTTGCTTTAGTGTTATACAGAGTGTAGAAGAAATTCCTGAAACTGTCAAATAACTTTAGAACAAAAAATGCTAGAGTCAGAAAAGTTAGGTCTATCTATAGGAAAGTGTTCATGCTTGATTGAATAAAAGTATTTCCAGTGTCTCCAATCTAAGCATTGAGAACTTACAAAAACTGAATTTTGAGCCATTAAAGATGGAGAAAAAATTCTAATTACAAAGTTGTAGAGCATCACCGATTTAGTAGAAATGCCCTCTTTTGCATAAAGAAAACAAAAACAAAAAAAATTAATAAAAGGTGGGAGAAAATCCATGTACAAAGAGGGAATGAACGAAGTGGCACAAATTTGTAATTGGACTCTATCTGTCATGGCTCAAAAGTTAGTTTCGTGACTCCTGAGTGCTTACAGTGAGGGCGTTGGAAATAATTACTCACGTCAGGCATGGCATTTTCCTAAAGACCACCTGACTTTTATGACTCTAGTACCTTTTGTTCTAAAGTTATTCGACTGTTTCAGATATTTCCTTTATATCCTGTAATCTCGTTTGCACTTGGACGCTAAAAATATTTGTAAATATCAGAAGAATTTTTGGTTATTTTTATACTCTTCCCAGGATGAAGAAGCCCTTGCCCCATTTCAGGCCCGTCGGAGAAAATACCTGTATAAATCTAAAGAACAGAAGAATGGACAGAAGAACGAGAGTTTCGAATTTACCGAAGAACTGTTTCCTTTTGTTAATACTGCATCTTGTTTCTGAACTTAATTCATATTTTTAATCCTTTGTTCTTCTAATAGGGTTTATTAAGCTCTATCCTTTTCTTCCCTGTTATCTTTAAGAATGGCTTTTTACCTGTCCTCCTCCTTGAAAAATATGATTCCCCCCCCCCCCCCTGCTTAATAACATATTTACTTTATATTAAATATTACCGTAATAAATGAACAAGTATTGTCCTTTCTGTATTGTCCTTCTTGATATAGATAATACAGGCTTTACAATACATATATACTATAATTAGGAAAATACTAAAGAAGTTCAACCCATTTTTCTTTTTTTATTCCTGGTTTTATCAAGATGCAAACAAAAAAGGAATGCACGCTAATTTATACAAAAATATAAGTAGAGAATCAAATAAGGAATCAAAATCGAGTGGTAATTAGGTGAAAAGACACAGAATACGATTGGAAGCAGGTGGAAAGGGAAAAGAACAACAAACTTATTGGCTGGGATAACATAAATTGATAGGAAAGTTTATAGGATTAAAGGGAAGATGGCAATGAGTGGCCAAGAAGAAATACAAAGATATAATGAAAAGACAGAGTATAAAACATACAAATTATAATGGTATTTCTGAATGGTCTGTACAAACTTTCAGGATAAGTTCTAGGGACCGAAACAAGCAGAAAATATCTCATGAACATGGGTTCAAAAACACTTCTTTCTAAAGTTATAAGGATTTGAAGGTGTTAATGTTACTTTTGTCTTAATTTAGAGTCATTAAATTTTTCATTATTTTATATCTTTCTTTGTTCAGGTTTTACACGTATAGGGTGACAATAAATTATGGCAACAGAAATGGACACGTCCAGGCACGAATATATTAAAGCGCCACCAAATAATTTTTAGTTCACTGGAATCACTGCATGTTCTGGGCAAGTCGTCCGTGTTTCAACTTATTATGAGTTAATTGATGTCTGCTTGAAATGTCAAGCAAACGCATTGCAATTTTGGAGCTATTTCGTCAAGGAAAGCGTCAATGTGAAATTGTTTGTTTGCTCTATGTTGGCAGAGACGTTGTCTCCAAAGCGGTCAAACGGTTCAAAGACCTTGGCCATGAAGACGACCGTCCAGGAAGAGGAAGAAAGCGTACCACCAAAACGTCCAGGAACCGCAAAATCATCAAAAAGCAACTCCAGCGAAATCCGAGGATATCAATGAGACAAATTGCTCGTGAGACTGGAATCAACCACGAATCTGTGCAGAAAATGGCAATAAAGGAACTCAAACTCAAGCCCTACAAGCTCCAAAAAATCCAGCTCCTCACAGACGAAAACAAGCGCGTACGGCTCCACAGATGTCGCCAACTCAAGCGTCAGGCCGCAGATGAGAAATAGAAGCACATCCTCTTCACAGACGAGAAGCTCTTCACTGTGGAGCAGGCACACAATCATCAAAACGACAGAGCGTGGTCAGCAGAGGCACCCGGCACCTCCGCAGTCATCGAACATCGCCAAAATCCACAGTCGTGATGGTCTGGAGCGGAATTTGCGCCAGTGGTAAGACAGCCCTCGTTTTCGTGGACCAAGGAGTCAAAATCAACCAACAAGTTTACCGTCGTGACATTCACGAGGCAGTGGTACTTTCTTGGGCTCGGCAGCATTTTGGCAATGCAGATTGGACCTTTCAACAAGACTCTGCACCAGCTCACAGAGCGAAAATGATGCAGGAGTGATGTAAAAGCCATTTTCCAGATTTCATCACGTCTCAGCAGTGGCTGCCCTACTCGCTGTATCTCAATCCGATCGATTACAGTGTACGGTCGATCTTGGAAGCCAGGACCTGTGCTAAACGCTACAACAGTTTGGAGTTGCTGAAGAAGTCCCTGCACCAAGAATGGGACCAATTGTCGCCCGACAACTTACGGCCCATTGCTGAAAATTTCAAGACACGTTTGGCGCTTTGTATCGCCGCCAGAGGAGCCCACTTCGAAACCAAATGAACATGTTATCACCAAGGGACCATGTTCTCTTTTTTAGTTGTCAATTGCTTTACTTTTCGTTTCTTGGATTAAAAAATTTGTAAACAATGAGTTGGCATAATTTGTCACCCTGTAATTTGATTAATAGCTTAGTCTCTCAACATTTAAATATCATTAGTTTTATATGGAAAGTGATGCTCATAGTCTTCTGGGATCACTAGGGAATACTGCTTATCACATTCCAGAAGCGAGAGTAAACTGATAATGCCAACTCCTGCTGTAGCATTCTCATGAAACTTCGTAATGTCATTCGATTGAAGTGACCAGAAATCCTTATCAAAGGCCTAGTTATTGCGTGCCTTCATATTGTCAACAAGAAAACGGAGATGCTGCGCAAGTTCAAGTGGGAAGTTTTTGAGCATCCTCCTCCACATAGCCCTTAGCTTGCTCCAAGCAACTTCCATTTGTTTAGCTCCAGGCTATACAAAGGGAATTCACGGCTGGTTCAGACAGCACCCCAAAGAATATCATGCTGCTGAGTTTGAGAGGCTTGTAAAACAATGGGACAAGTGCCTCACTGTACAAGAAGATTATGCGGAGAAAAAAAAGTAACTTTCAAGTCAGTATTCTTGTTTCATTTCTACATCCATTGGTAACTTACTGACTTCCCTTCGTATTTGTGGTAACATCTATGGATTTGTTAAAATCAAACAAAATATTAAAAGAATGTTGTGCTTAAAGAAGTAACATTGTTGTATTGTAAATCTAACCTAACCTAACCTTCCACTGCATTTTTTTTGTTCTTATCATTTAGCGAATTTTATTCTAATGGACAATGAACCACTTTCTCACTCCAACAAAAGTGGTAAAAATCTATATATATGTAAAGATGAATGTATGTTTGTTTCTTATACAAATTTTTATTCCGATCTTGATGAAATTTTGCACACTTGATTTTCAAAGCAAGAGCAAGGTCGCTGTCAACCTGAGATTTCGAAAAAAATAAAAATTATCGATAATAATCGATCTTCACAATGATGGCAGGGCATAATAATAGGAGGCATCTCGCCAACAATATATATCTAATGACCAACAATGCAAGGCAAAATTTATGCAATATAAATAACATTCATTAAGGCATGTCATGAAGATCCCAACCCACCTCTGCGAATTATAAAACAAAAATGAATTTGTAACAATACATAGAATTCTTGTTGTTCGGGCTTTTTTTAGAATTCATAGATCTTAGAACTTAACATTTTCTTGAAAAATCTTTAAAAATGAACAGTAACTGAGATAATGTAGAGTTAGCAGACTATTGAGAAACTGAACAAATGGTGAGTGCGTTGATGGTTCCCAGGCAGCTTCGACAATGAAATCGTGTCAACAGAAAAAAACAGCGACTTTTAGACCACACTAAACGATGAATGCCCAAATATTGCTTCATTATTATTATTATTATTAAATTGAAGCATCCCATAGGGATAAAAGTGGATAACAACACCAAACATGGAACACAATAAAACTAAAAACTAAAATTTTTTTTGCAAGTCCATTAAGAAAGTGTCCAATACTTGAGCGGCATGATAAACATGCTTTGTACATGTAGATGAATTACATTTAATAATATTTTGTCTAAATTACATAGGGAAGATTATTCCAAATTGATATGGCATTATAAGGAAAACAGGTACTCCTGTAGTTTGAAATAATTCTATCCAACTCAAAGCGAAACAAACGGGAGGACCTCATATTAGGATCTGTTACCAGCTATTTTGTAATATAATGGCTAGAGTAAGAGTTAGCCAACAGAGCATGAGATAATTCAACAAATTTATCTTTAAAATGGTATCAAAGTTAGGCATGCTTACCGGTATATTATTACAAAAACTAGTTAATGAATGATGTCTAGATAGAGAAAAAGCAGCACATATGAGGTTATTATAAGATACCTGCAATCTCACTAAAATAGTCTTCATTGTTCCTGACCAAATGACTACAGCAAAGTTTAATTTAGAGATAATTTTTGAAATAATAAACATATGCATTTCTCTCTTTATTAGTATTTTTCGCAAACGCTTAAATAAAAATATAGATCTATTAAGTTTGACAGTGAGATGGTGTATATGGGTACGAAAAGACAGGTTGCTATCAAAATAAACTCCTAGTAGAGGTTGGGCGGTATACATTATCAACTTTTGGTGGGAAATCCTAAGGATTGAAGTTTTACCTTCATTAAGCAAAATGCCCAGATTCTCAAACCATTCACATAGACAGGCAATATCTGCATTAATATGTTCAGAGGCTACTTTGATGGCATCAGGATTATAACTTCGAATCAAGAAAATATCATCCAAGTAACTCCTAAGTTGATAATTCAAAGAGCAGAGTGCGAATTGCAAAAACAGATTACCAAGTAGTGAATAACTCCACTCAGATTGTTGGAAATGCAGAGGACAAAGACACAAACAATCATGTACATCCACTGCCACCAAGAAGAGAGTTGTATCGCTGAAGTTCATCATGGCAGGACATGTGTACCTCTAAGCTTACATGGCCAAAAAAATTATTTAGGCTAACTGTGCCATAGTTAGAGGTCCATCCATTGGTAGCATTTGTAAAAGAATTTTTTTTCAGTTTTTCATTATGAAGTTTACTACATTAATTCTATGCTTTTTCATGTTTTCATTTTCACCGGATATTCACATACAGATATTTCATCAAAAAAGAGCCCGAGTAACGCTTGGGATATTGGCTAGTAATTTTTATAATTTTAAACTGACAAACTACGCAACAAATAAACAATTGGGGCCTGTAATTACACTCGATGGGAGTAGGCAATTCTCAATTAGAAAAAGAAAAGAGGAGGATAAAAAAAAGATGGGGGGGAGGGGAAGCCAAATCTTTTGGACTAAGAAGAAGAAAAGGAATCGTCCAGATTGATAACAATGAAAAGTGACACAAGATTCAGAGATTATATAACAATTTGATAAAAGTAAAATATATAAAATAATCAAATAAAAAAACATTATCCATTAACTTAACAGCAAACTATTGTCTTCCTATTAATTGAATCAAACGAGACACAGCTCAAGGAGGATAAAATCCTAAAATAATGTATTTTGTAAATTTCTGTTAAAAATTATATAAAACTATATATAATTAAAAGAAAATGAAAGTTTTTTACTCTTATATAAGAAGCTATTTTGTGTTCTAATATTTTAATATTAAAAATATAAAAAAAGTTGAAAAAATAGTTGATTAGAAATTACAATTATATAGTGGGTGGCTGCACTGCACAAAGCACTTGGCTTTCTGCTTGTAGGTGGCAGCAGTAGATGGGGAAGCTTTTGTAAATTAGAAAGTGAAAGTGACAGAATGGGAAAAAACAAAAAAAAAAATATCCATGCATTGAAAAACAATACTGAAAGTTATGAAAACACAGTCCAAATGAGTGAAACAAGATATACATAAATGTATGTAAACGTGTAAGTCTGCTAAAAATTGATTTTTAATTATATAGATGACAACAAATTGAAAGTACTATATGAAAAGTTAGATAAAAATAATAACTATTCACAAGGTGAGCATATTTTTCAATTTGCACTTAATAGCTAATATATTGTTTAAATTTTGTGTAATTTAATCTTTGAGATACAATATTCAGTATCAACCCTAAAGTCAATCCTTCTCATGGCAGATTCCTTTCCAAAATATTTGGGTGAGCACAACTGCTTAATGGGTTAATCTAATTCTTGTAACTTAAAAACATTTATTAGTCAGTTACAAGGCATGTTTAAAGCATGTATGCCACCTTAAATTGAATGCAATTCAATAAAAAATTATCATAAGGATATATTTTTATATAAATGTATAAACAATAAATGAAATGTAATTTTTTTTTTATATACTCACTAAAAATTATAAAATATTAGGAAAGGGATGGATGAAAGGGACCAGATAAAATGATATTCAATATCAACCTTGAAGTCAGTCTCAGAGCCGGATATGAGCCGATTAGATCGAATGAACCCAATCGGGCTCAGTACGTTTTGACAGAAACTGTCCACTTCAAGTTCTACGAGGATCATCACTTGTAATCATCACAAGTTCTACGAGGATCATCAAGTTTTGACATCACTTAAAAAGTCATGGCAACAATTGTTTCCTGATGGATATAATGCATCGTTATCAAGTGTTACACATAACAACCTTGAAAATACTCCCCTTCTCCAACTATGTGCTTCTACCACAGCAAGTACAGTTGCTGAAAACATTCCTGAAAGCTTTGGAGGAGATTGTCTTCAGGGCAGCCGTCGCTGCATCTTGAACCTCAGATGCACTCTTGAAACGGCGTCCTTTGAATTCATTTTTCAGAACAACTTAAAGTTGCAAGGGGCGAGATCAGATGAGTAGGGAGGGCGTGGAAGGGTTGAAGTTCCCATTTTGGCCAGTGCAGCCTGCATGATGAAAGACCAATATATGGAGGCATTGCCATGTTGCAGTATCCAATCCTAGGTTTTCCAGAGTTATGGGCATTTCCGACGAACAGCATCATGGAGGAGGGCCAAGATCTATTTATACCTCTCCTTGTTCACTGTCATTCCTTCCGGCACGAAAACGTAATGCACCACACATTTTTGATGATGGTGAACAATTACACTGACATGCATTGTTTGGGAAAACCTGCACTACAGAGCTGCTTCCTCCTTACTAAGTCTCATGTCTTATGTGCCTCTAAGTCAGTCAAGAGTTCTTCTCTCCTCCAAGCCTGATTGGAGGTATCAGCACTGTCTCTGAACTTCTTGATACTACCTTGTATACATATGAAAATACATAATGTACTTTACCAATACAAGCAAGAAGAGAAACAATTAAAAAAAAAAATCGGCACTCCTGGAAATTGGAAAACATGATCTCCAACAGCTTCACTGGGATTCTGCTGAAAAAATAATCGCCATGACTTTGTAAGCAACCCTTGTATTATATCTCACAATTCTAAGATATAATATGCTAATTCAAAAAAAATATTTACCTATACTCTCACATAGTGCAGCTGGAAAGTAACGAGGTATTGAAAAGAGCATATAATTGCTATGTTTACGACGCTAAATTATTGAAATTAATATCATGTGTGCACTGTTATATAGAAATACACATGCATACCTTAAAATTCAATGTAGGCTTCTATGGTGTCGACCAGTTTCCTCAAAGGGCTGGGAATGGAATCCAGTCTTCTGGAGGAAGTTGCGTGGGACATTGGTGATAACGTTCTGAATCGTGGTTCCAATTCTTCCGATGTGCAAATTGCTCACCTCATCTTTTGCCCAGACCCATTAAAAAAAGTCACAAGATGTCACAGTTTACCTTCTTGCAGGCCATTTATGAGGTCCGTGTCTCCCCAGCCTAAGTCCTGGAAACTTCTCGTCTAACCAGATGGTGAAATGTCTTGACGAAAAAAAATGTTGCCGATGTTTTCCCATTTAGATAACGTGGGCCAGACATAATTCTCAAACATCTGATGGTAGTGTTCTATGTTCATTGTGTCATGCAGAACGAGACTGCATCTTCTCCACAGTCATACCAGGATCCTGTGCTGCCCAATAACAGCAATTATGTCGATTGACAAAACCTCCCACATGGAATAAGGCTTCACCACTCCAGAGGATGTTGAGAAACAATTTAGGCCAATCTTCATAACATGCAGCGATCTGCGCTCACTCACAAACAGACAAGCAATTGACCATCGTTGCTATTGTTGCGTGTATCCTCTCTAGAGACATGTGAAAGTTAAGGGCTATCGAATGACCTATGTGTACACTGTTTTCATAAGGATTCCATCGATATTAAAAATTCTACAGCCATTTAATAACACATAGTTACTTTCCAACCACCCTCCATATCTAATGTAAAAAATGCACACCACTAGAGAAACCCTGCCAATGAAAGGCCCTGCACACCCACTAGAAGGGCCCCGCACTGGCTGGATCCAGCATGCAGTCCCTCAATTTTTGCCATATCCAATTTTTTTCCTGCATTTTGGGCCTTTTGGGGGACATTTCGGTCTCTTTGTCTCTTTTTTTATGAATTAGACATTTTCTTGAAATGTAACATATAAATAAAAGTTATTTATATGGTTCACCAATTCTTTTCCAAATTATGCTTGTATGAAGACCACTGATAAGTTCACAGACTGCAGAAAAGCAATCAAGAAGAGTTCACTGTCTGCGAGAGGAAAAGTATTCGATCATTCAAAATTTCAGACAATCAGAAGTTCACAAAATCACAAAAAACATTAAACATACAAAAAATTCAGTTTTTGTCCTGTACACGGCGTGCTGTTTATTTGATTAACATTTATTTAATTATAGTTCAATCATTTTTTGTAGTTTCGTTTCAAATAAAGTTTAACGCTCTGTTAAAATTGTTTAAACCATGAGATCAACCATGGAAGAAAGAAGAAAAAGGTCAAATCTAACTATTCCAATGCTAAAAAGTCGGAGACATATGCATTCTGATCATTGGCACCATAAACACTCATATACCATGAGCCCATTCAAAACGCTCATATGCCATGAGCACATGGTAGCGTAATGAAATCAGTTCAGTTTTCACTTCGGATTCTATGTGGTTTTTTTAACAAGTTATTTGCCTCTGGTGCTTATTTTGTGCATTATTTCATGCTCGTTATCGCTGAAAAACAAAGTAAAAAATAACATTTCATACAGTTTATTAGTTCATTCAGTGACATATTTACTAGAATTTGGGAACTAACTTTTGGATTTAAGAATTGTTTTTATGGAAATTCAGTATTTGAATAAAGCAGCTTTGAATGAAGTTCACTTATTCAGGAACCTAACCCGAGTGTTAATCAAGAACTTGGTGTATTTTCACATAAAAAATTAAAACATCAGCGATCTGTAAAGTTCAACAGGTCACAGACCTGGGCATTCCGAGATGTAAATTTTTTCAACTTTCTTTTTTCAGTTATTTTTCTTATGCCATATATTCTGGTCTCAATTCTGTTGCTTGCTAATCCAAAATAAGATTACTCAAATTACTAATTTATTTTCCTCACCATCTCGGTCCATAAGTTCACTCGTGAATCGTCAAAATAAAACTCTTCACCACATACATTAAAAAATGTTACCTGGTCATTTTCACTTCATTCTACACTCTATTTTAAGACTTCAAGACTTCCTTCTCGAATAGGTTTTTCTTTATGAAGCACTTTTTTATCATACTGACATGAGTAAATTTGACATTTGACCTAAGTTCATGAACTATTTTAATCTTACTAATCATTTACAACGAGACTCCACTTGCTCTGACTTACAGAATTTGACAAAAAAAAAATTCTATTCGTAGCTTTCACCTAATTAATTACCCATTTAAAGCCATTCGTAAAATTTATTTCAATCTGTGCAGTTTATAGATATCCAACTGTAGAATGGGATTCTAATATAAACTGCTTACTTTGGTGATAAACGTTATGAATTTTTTCTCAGAAATTTTTGAGAAGTGCATCGAATGGCTTTGCATGAGTATTTAACTGGGTGAAAGCTACCCGTAGAATTTTTTTCATCAAATTCAGTGAGTCAGATTAAGTGGAGTCTCCTTATTGATTATTTTTTTATTTTATTTATTTTTATTTTTTTATTTATGAACTGGGATCCAATACATCCATCCAGGGCCTGCATGGTCAGAGGCCGACGAGTTGGGTCCCTGGATGGACCTGGATTCACAGACTGCTGTATGATGGTCGCAGCAGCAGTAGCCGGGGAGGTGAAGATGGTCTATTTAATTTATAGTAACACAGTTTTGGATTTTCTTCCATTGGTGGACAACCTTGATTGTTCTCCTGATTCGATATCAATCTGAGACCAGATTTGATTGTTACATTAATAAAAAACAAAAAAAATAAAAAAAAATAATTTTTTTTAGGGTTTATAAATTTATAATCAAATTTCAAAAGTTTTATTTTTAATATTTTTTAATTCACAGGTTATAAGTGACGACAGTGGAGAGTCAGAACGATTTAGGTTTATCAGTTTTGATTATCCTTAAGCAGCAGATAAGCTGGTTTCTGAAATTTAACCCAATCAAGCCAGACTTGATATTTGAAAATTGAGTTGGATGAGTTTATAGCCAGGTTGTGGATGAAATGAATGGTGAGAACATCAATGCCTAGCCCAGACAAAAGCAGAATGCCAAGCTGAATTAAAACACAAGTTTGAACAAATGAAAATGGAACAAGCAAAGCGCTACGTTGATCTCTACATTAAAAATCTGGACGATAACATTGATGATGAACGCCTTCGAAAAGAATTTTCTCCCTTTGGATCTATAATATGTGCTAAGGTAAAAAATTATTTTGTATAATACAGGTCTTTTTAAACTGGTGAGGAAAATTATTTCCGATTTCCTAAAAATCTTTATCAGCTCATGGTTGAGGATGGTCATTCCAAAGGATTTATAATCAAATTTCATTTTTTTTTTTTTTTAATTTACAGGTTATGACTGATGAAAGTGGAAAGTCAAAAGGATTTGGATTTGTCAGTTTTGAAGATCCTGAAGCAGCCGAAAAGGTAGTTTATGAATTTTAACCATTCAAGCCAGACTTGATATTTGAAAAGACTTTATAAAAATAAGTTGGATGAATTTATGGCTAGGCTGTGGATGAAATGAATGGCAAGGACATCAATGCAAAGGTATTGTATGTTGGAAGAGCCCAGAAAAAAGCAGAACGCCAAGCAAAACGCTATTTAGAACAAATGAAACTGGAACGGATGAACCGCTATCAAGATGTTAATCTCTACGTTAAAAATCTCGACAATAGTATTGATGACGAATGCCTTCGAAAAGAGTTTTCTCCCTTTGGATCGATAACAAGTGTTAAGGTAAAAAATTATTTAGCTTGATACAGAGCTACTACTCGATTTCATTTTCATATTATTAGCAAACTATTCAACTTAGAGCAATAAATCCAACAGTAATACTTAAGTTGAAAATGGAAAGTAGAATTAATCGAAAGTGATATAATATTTTGGACTATACTTTCAGTTCGATGAAAGTAAATTTAACCATTCGGATGTAAAAACTTACAATGACTTCTTGTAGATCCAATCAACTTAAAGTACATTCCGTCTGTATATTTTTATTATGTGGAAAATATCATATCACTTTAGATTAAAACCAACAGCAATTGAAAGAAATACTCACCAAGTTTTCACACAGCTACTGGTGTAATATGTGTGCTCCACAAGTTAGACGACATGCTTTGAGATGATAACCCATCTCTTCCCACAAACGTCGAATCATGTTCTGGTCAAAAGTAGTCATGACCGCTGTGATCCTATTCGTCAGATCTTCAAGATTAGCTGTCAAGGATGGTACATAAACCTGTTCTAACTTAATGCAACCTCCACAGATAAAGTCACAAAGAATTATAGTGAAACTCCACCGATCCTCTCCCTAACTGCGATTGGTCGAAACCTAATCACAACGCGATATCCTGTTGCAAGCACTATTAGCAATTAGTTCTTTTGTTTTCTTTATATAGAAATTCAATTTTTAAATTTTTAATGGTCCCTAAATGCATACTTAATAAAACATAATAATGAGCTAGTTAAATTTTATTTCTATCAAAACAAAAATTAACCTTTTAAACTGCTGAACTGCAATTAGATCAGGCTCACCACAAAAAAAAAAAATGGCTGATGAAGTTGCTGGTGCATCATGGGGTTAGTAGAGAAAATTTTAGGGATTCTTTTAAGTGTCCAAAATTATTATTTTTAATCCTGTTTGTCATAAAACACTGAAAGTTCATTTTTGTAAGCGCTTTTTAACAGTAGAGTGTGAATTGTCCAAGAAACAAGTAACAATGTATTCATATGCAGGGTGAGATGGCCGACCAATCGCAGTTAGAGAGAGGTTAGATGGAGTTTCACCATAGATCAGGAAACCTGGCCAGTCAAGGCAGAGGAGCTGATCCCCTGATCTAACTTCTTGTGAATTTTTTCTTACATTAAATATCAAATTTATACGCGACTCTTGCCAGCCAATCATGAAGGCTTGAGGAACAGAATCACAGCAGTCAAGGCTACCATAGTCCAGGACATGCTCCAATGTGTTGGAAGAAATGGATTATTGTCTCAAAATATGTTGCTTAACTCTGAAAGCACACATTGAACACCTGTAGCTGTATGAAAATTTGGAGAGTTTTTCTTTCAATTACTGTTGGTTTTATTGCTCTAAATCAAATAATTTACTATATCTTATAACATGAAAATGAAACCAGGGAGATCATTTGTAGTAACTTTATATAGGTCATTTTTAAACTAGCAATGAAAATGATTTCCGAATTCTTAAATATTTTTATCAACTCATGGTTGAGGGCTGGTGGTTCCAAAGAATTTGGCTTCGAACCATCAGCTCTCTTAAAGAAGCAACTAAAGCAATTGCGAAAATAAATGGTCGAAAGATAGAATCGAAGGCATTATACGTTGCCTTGGCCCAAAAAAAGGAAGACCGAAAAGCCTACCTAGCCTCTCGGTATATGCAACAGATGGCTAGAATGTGCATGCAGGTTTGCAGCTATATAATTAATAACGGAAAATTCTGATGCCTAAAATTAACACAAGAAGTGTTTTTTTTGTGACGTATTGAATATAGGTTGATCAGATGTTTCAACTAAGTGGAGGTGGTGTGCCACCAATCCCACCCTCTCAACGACCCTACACACTTGCTCAAATGGCACAAGTTCAAGCAAGTCCGCAATGGCCAACCCAACTGCTCCGACCAGGGGCACAAGCCACAAGTGGTAGAGAAGTTTTAATAAATTTACAATTTTGATTTAAATGGTTAATAATTTACTGATGTGAAAATTTCCTTTACCTTTTTTTTTTTTTTTTTTTTAGCTTTCACTGACATGCGAACAGCAGCTGCAGTTCAACAGGTAAAGCATGACAATTTCCAGTTCTGCAAATCTTAATGAATGATGCAAAGATGCACGTGGCTTGAAAAACCGTATTACATCTCTAGTGATTGTGTAGTTGCAATAAGTGTGTGAGTGTACGAGGCATGTCCAGAAAGGAAGGTCACAACCACTAGCAAAAAAGGTTTATTTGACAAATTCTCCACTACAACTTATTTATTAATACAGCGTTTCTTTTTCGACGTAATTGCTCCCATTGTCCAAACACTCATTAAGTCTAGATACGAGCTGCTGCATCCCACAGTCATAGAATTCTGGTGCCCATTGCTGGAACCACATTTCAGCCCTAGTGCTTTATCTCTATCTTGTTGCAAAAGTATTGTCCAGCAAGATTTTCTTCAGGTTAAGAAACAAGTGCAGAAGTTCATCAGAGAACACAGGCAGCCTACCGTTTCTGTGTTTGTGAAGAACATCGGTCCTGCATCCACAGAATTCACGAACATGTTGTTGACTAACCAAAAAGTGGGGAACCACTAATCCACAAGGAGATTTGAAATACCAGATACCTATTTTGCCTACCAAGTAGCCATCTTCAGCAATGAGAGACACAAATCAACTAAAGAAAATAAAGCCTTAGTGCTAGAGAATATTATATATATATTCAAATGGAGGCATACTTTGTGTAGAGGGTGACCCGGGTGTGACACATGTGATGTTACATGGAGTTGTCAGAGATGAGAAAATGTTGTCCAAAATCGCAAAACCTAGTGCTACTTAGTATCTACCTACCTGACTATCCTAGCCAAGACCATACCAACCCTTGTTGGCAAACAATTCTTTTAATTCATGTTTTGTTTGAAAGTGCACTCATGGAAGAATTAGAATGGGTAGCAAAGCTTCCTAGAAATGGTGAAATAAAATGTACACTACCGCTCCTAGAAGATGAATCGAATCGAAGCAAAAATGAATCTAAAGCACATCACGTCTTCCACTGTCAACCTCTAATCCATAAAGGGGTGGGGGAAACCTCCAATCCACAAGGGGGGAACCTCTAATCCATAAGAAGATACGAGATATCCACACGGAGATATTTCTTCCATGATGCAGTTAAAATGGTTTAGCACACTTTCAGCTGGGCGCTTACCTTGTAATTGAAAAAAACGCATGACGGAGTGCACTTCACATTTGGCGGGATTCTGAACCGGCACAACCATTCTAAACATGTGTTACTTGAACTAGACTCAACGTAGCAATGAGGTGCAGGGGTTGTAGCCTTACTTTCTGGACATACCTCGTGTTCCATAAACTTTTCTTAGCCCTTTGGCTCTGAAAATGAATATAGACCATTCTAGGCTTTGTCTAACGTTTTGTTTAATTTTCAAAATTTTATTGCACCTATTTCTTGCTTTAACAGTATTTCAAATTTCAGGCAGTGCACATTCAAGAACCCTTAACTTTACCTATGTTGGCTGCGGCGTGTCAACAAGAGCAAAAACAGATGTTGGGTGAGCGACTTTTCCAGCTAATCCAACCTATGTACCCTGATATTGCTGGCAAAATCACTGGGATGTTACTGGCGTTAGATAATTATGAACTGTTCATCATGCTTGGACATCACGAATCATTGAAGGCCAAAGTAAAGCTATCATTTGTAGCTATTAAGTACAAACCATTAGATTTAAGTTTTCTTTTTTTGATGTTGGAAATTGTTAAATCAATTTCAGGATTGCTTACTAAGCTCTTGATGATGTTGCTTTCTTTAGTGTTAAGTTTCTTGGAGTTAAATTTCACTTGGGTTTGTTTGTTTGATTGTTTTTTTTTACCCTTCACAGGTTAATGAATGCATTTCCATACTTCAGGCCCATCTGGCAAAAAAACAGGCTGCCAAAGCAGATACTGCAAATGTAAAGAAGGAGTGAAGTTTGGTTTCTGAAATCGTTGCTGGTTTTGTTTCCTTTTGTTAACGTCGCATCTGGTTTCTGAACTTTGGTTTTAATGCATATTTTTAACTCTTTATTATTCTAATAGAGTTTATAAATTTCCATCCTGTTCTTCCTTGTTAGCCGTAAGAGTGACTTTTCACTGGCACCCATTCAGAAAATGTATGGTTTTCAGGAGCATGTATCCTTTTCTCTTTCTCAATTCTCTGTCTCCTCCCAGTATCTTGCTGACATTGCACGAAAACTGTTTTAATTATTCCTCTTCCTTTTTTAAAAAAAAAAATTTCATATGGTTTTTGAACTATGATTGATCTAAAGCCATTGTTAGAATTTTGATTTGCTTTTATGTTTGATTTTAACATTATTGTGATATTTTTATCAAAGATTGAGAACGCTTGAACTTTTTCATGCCTAAACTTTAAATGCATGTATTTTTGATGATCTAATATACAATAATGACAAGTAACGAATCATCATATTTTTGCATCTCTTTAATGTAAATTTACCTTCGTGAAAATAAATGGTTCTTTTCCTTGCTTTATAACAAGTTTACTTTAATAAATTAACAAACAGGCCTCTGTAATGTCCTTCTTGATGAAGTTGATGAAGGCTTTACAATACATAACTGGGAAATAATAAAGAATTCAACGGTTTCGCCTTTCATTCCTGACTTTATCAAGGATACAAATGAAAAGGAATGCATGCTTATTTATACAAAATTATGATAATCGGAAAATTGGTCTTTGGAGGATTTTTTCATGTCATACCTCCTATATTAATAACTAGCAATATTACCCGGCATCGCTCGGGTGGAAAAGATGCGTTGCGTAATTATTTTAACAATTGTTTTTTGTTAAAAATTGAACTATGATTAATAAAGTATGAACAAAATGCAAGAGAAACAGTCTAGAAATCCTTCTCCAAGCCTTTCATAATCATTTTAAACCAAAAATGATGATTTATGAACAATGAACTGGGAACAAAAGAAAATAAATTCTTATGTACAAAAGTAAATAATGAAAAAAAATGGTAAAATAAATGAATCAGCTACACAGGCAAGCTGGGCATGGATTGTAAAGAAATTGTGCATTCAAGTCCATTTTAGTAAACAACACTGTATGTCTTCCCCTGTGGTGCAAAAACATGTAGATTCCGAGAGCTGGACACGCGGGAGCAAGCAACATATAACTGACTATGAGAGAAGTAAGCTTCCTAAAAATATATACCTGCGACCTTGAAATTCTGGAAAAATTGAATAAAATGAAACTTTCTTCATCTGGCATTGCCATCTAGTGACATCCTTTGAGAAAAAGTCTAGCCGATATGCCCGTTGAGCGTTGCTCGGGCTGTTTGTTCCAATGACGAATATTAAAGGTAGATTCCTAATCCTATTGTTAATATCGCCACCAAAATGAAGCCAAATGAAGCCATTAGAGTTCTGGGCAGGAGTGAGCTATGGAGTAGTTAGCTGTGTGGCTTCTTTTTTTTTGATGATTTTGGTCCCGAGGAATAATTAATTCAAAACCATTCTTCGTATAACGTACAAATAGATACGAAAAAGGATCAGGAAGCACTTTCCACAACCATAAATCGAAAATACGTACCGAAAGATGATCGAAACGAAATTGAAATTGAAACCATGATCGAAAAATAGCTTATAAAATATAAAATACTTCAAATACAAAGTTAACAAAAAGATAAACTTATCATTCCGTGATCGGAGTGTGAAAGAATTATTAAATCAGGTGCCCTCATGTTTAGCCATGTGTTTTGCTCACCTTCGGCCATGATGGTTCTTGAAGGCAGACCTTCCGGATGTATGCTGGCAGCTTTCTGGATGTATCTTTAATATACGCCATTGGTTTGTATGAGGAAATTTTGCAATTTAAAATAATATTAATATGTCAAATTAAAGTTACAATAGTATATAGCTAAATTTTAGCACAGTCTTTTAATTCCCTGGTCTGTGCACACCAGGGTCTATGGAAGTAAAGACCCTGGTGCACACGTGCAAATTCTGTTATTGTAGTAAACAACTGGATTGCTGTATTTATAGAAGAAGCGATTTCAGTCCCCTCTATTGCATGAATTTGACTACTTATCAAACTTAATGTAATTTAACGCTCGTACAACGTAAGTGCGCCGTCTGGCATCGCCATCTAATGACATACTTTAAAAACAAAAGTCTATAGACCTTTCAATCGAAACCGAAATGGAGTAACTGCGCAGAAGCAGGACAGCAAAAAAACTTCCGGAGGAAAACGGAAGTCATTTGTTGTCTTGCTTCTGCGCAGTTATTCCGTTTCGGTTTCGGGGGAAAGGTCTATTCAACTTTTCGATAAGATAGTATCGCCATCTAGTGACATCCTTTGAAGACAATTCAACTTTTCGAAAATTAAGAATAACTTAAAAAATTGATATAAACACGGTATGTGACCCTAACTACGTACATGGAAAATTTCGTGGAGATTCTTTGAGTATTTTCTCAGTTGTAAACGGACTAACACTCCAACGGACTCCGATTTATAATATATACATAGATTAAATAGAGAAAAATAGCAAAAAAAAATTCCACGGCCTGGACTCGAACCAAGGACCTTTGGGTTACCATTCTGATGCTATAACCACTAAGCCACCATGATTATAGCATCGGGACTGTAACCAGAAGGTCCCTGATTAGAGCCCAGGTCATAGAATTTTCTTTGCTATTTTTCTCTAATTACAAAAATATGAGTAGAGAATCAAGTATGGAATAGAAATCGAGTGGTAATTAGATGACAAGGGACAGCAAACAATTGGCAGGATGAATTTGCTCCTCTTTCAGAGAAAGCAAGAAGTCTGTGAAAGTTACCAGATTGTTCGGTTTGAAAATCAAGATACTTGGTGTTGGAGGCAAACTTTTTTTTTTTTGGCTGTCCCTAAACTCCATGTATAAACTTTGAGAGGAGGTACAATACATTGAACTGAACCATATCCACATAGGAAAACATCACAGGTACAGATAGTTGGTGGTATACACCAGAGCTTCAGGTCGGCACATGGGGCTTCCTCATTAAGGCTGTGATGTCATACAGAATATCTGAAAGGTTTACTGGATGATGTTTCTTTGACACCATATCAGCAGATGTGATTTCAACACAGTGAAGCTCAAGCCCATTATGCTCTTCCTTATATGTGAATATCTGGACCAGATCTTTGAGGATTGATGGATTGGCCAGGAAAGGCCTCTGGCATGGCCCTCTTGTTTATCTGATTTAATTTCTTCAATTTCTTTCTGCAAGGGACCTTAAAGGCCACTGTTTCCAACACAGGACTTCGTAGCAAGACTTGCCATCACTGTATGACATGCATCATTAGACGAACGCAGAGTTGGTGAATATGCACACTGTGTCTGAGTTAGCAGGCAATAATGGAAGAACCGTTATATGAATGTATCGGGAAAGGTACCCGACATATGTATATTTGCATCAGAACCTTGAGGTGTAATATTCACGATATTACACGGTCACAATCGACCCAAAATCCCTTTGCTTCTGACATGGACCTCGTAGTACAACTGCCCATCGCCATTACTGTCTGTGAAACTCCAGGAGGCTTTGAAAATCAGAAATCCATGGGGCATCGGTATCATGCATGCATCACTGCGAAGGTCGAAACGTTGAACACCTCTTGCATTCTGTATCTACTAGTTGTTGTACTGTCAAGTTTCAGCTAATAAAGCACTTAACACTGCTTCAAGTTGTGGTTTTGCTGTGTCTTTGTGTTGTTTATTGCTTATTGTAGAAATTGAATGTTAATTATTATCTATGTAGCAATATTGAACAGCATGGATATTATAAATAAAATCCTAAAAAAAATAAAGAAATACTGGTACATTGTCCAATATTATACAGGGTGAGGCATTTATCTTGAGACAGCTGAATATCTCGGAAACTAAGCATTGTACGAAAAAATGTCCAAAATCAAAAGTGAATTATTTCACAGGGGAAATTCATTAATTAAAAAATTACCCCCCCCCCCTACCTTGTGAGGGGGGCTGGGGGGGAGGGGGTAACTTTGAAATAGGAACCCCCATTTTTAATGGTATATTCAGATTGTACACAATATTCGAGAAATGTTTTATTCTTAGTATTTTTTCAATTGATCCAACCGTTTAGAAGATAGAGGCCCTTCAATACAAATGCATAGACTCTATCTCCATAGGACTGCTACCCCTAAAGTTTAATTGTGCACTAAAAAATTTTGAATTTTTGAAATTCTGACTTCAGATTCTTAAAAACCATCAAAGAATAGAATAGGAATGTCTGCAGACCCACTCTATCTCTTTGTCTTCATCGATAAAATTGGGTTGAAAACTTTAAAAGTTCCACACTTTCTATCTCAAAAGAGCATGTGCCTCTGACAACAAGTATATTACAGCATCTTGTTATAACATAGAAATAAATCACACAGTTTGCAAATTGTATATGCTTTAATATTAATCCTATATGCAGCTGCTTCTTCATGTATAGAGATTAAAAATTTTTTTTAAAAGCATGATGCAATATTATATTAAAAAATTACACATTTAATAGTACTTACAGGAATGTTAAAAGATTCTGCTAAGTATTTCAACTGAGATGCATGCCTCGCTAACATTGTTGATCTTTCAATGAGACTTGCTGATTCGGTAGTATCAAATTCTTTCCTGACCAAAGAAGCAATCGAATCGACAACCACAAGCTTGGCACTTTTGTCAATAATTTCAGCTTCTAACACATCAACACTATTATTCAAAATAAATAAATAAAAAAAGGGAGAAGATCAGCATTACATATTAATACTGAAAAACAAATAAAAAATTAAGATCAGAATTCTTCAATATATACAGTGCTGGACAGAATTATAAACTCACATGAATTTTGAACCAAACTTTACTAAAAATAAAATGATCTACATCAGCTTTTTAAATATCGTTTATCAAACAAATTTACCACTTTGCTGATTTTCATTCGTATATTTTAAAAATTTTGTGAACAACGACAATAAACTCAATTTCACTTGGACAAAATTATGAACTCACCCTTAAAAATGTGTTCGCCCGTCTATTTTTATCATATGCAAATTGCAAAAAAGGTTGTATTTGCAATCACTTATTGTAAGAAAGTGTCTGCTGCAGATTTATACTGTGTAAAACATTGCCACTATGAACAGAGCTTAGTGAGACAGACATTAGGACAGTATTGATGTTGCATGGATGTGGAATGTCCCAAATGAAAATTGCAGCTCATCTTAACCGATCCCAGTGTGCTGTCAGAAATGTATTACAACGGGAAGCTGATGGGAAAGCGAAGAAACGAACAGGAAGGAAAAAAATCTTAAGCTCTCGAGATGAATCTCATTCGACGACCGGCAACTGGAAGCAATCTTTCTGCTGGACACATTGTAGATGTACTTTCACTTAACTGCTCTCGGCACACTGTTGCACAGGTTCTGCAACAACTCCCATTATTGTCTATAAAAAATTTCTATGAAAACCACCTCTAAACCAAGCTCACAAAAATGCAAGATTGGAGTTTTGTAGAGAAAAAATGGCATGGACTCACGAGTGGTACACAGCGGTGTTCTCTGATGAAAAGAAATTCAACCTTGATGGTCCCGATGGATGGGACTATTATTGGCAATAACATCAGACAAGACGAATAGCTTAAACTGAGTCGTCAAATAGGGGGTGGCTCAGTAATGGTTTTCTGCTCAGAGTAAAAGTGATATGGTAGTGATCAATGGATGCATGGACTCTGCAAGATACAAAGTGCTGCTGGAAACTCAACTTTCAAGCTACGGTGAAATTCTTAGTGGAGATAACTTGTCTTTCCAGCAAGGTATAGCTCCATGCCATCGTTCCAACCTTATGAAAAAATGGTTTCAAGAGCAGCAGATAAATGTTTTATGTTGGCCGTCATACTCCCCAGCCCTCAGCCCAATTTAGAATGTATGGGGACAACCAGCACGTCTTCTTTATAAAGATCATCGGCAATTCCAGACTACTCAAGAGCTCACCACTGCCATCATGGAAGGATGGGAAGCTATCACCACTGAGTACTTGCATAAACTTGTCGATTAGATGCCAAACAGGATGTTTGAAGTCATAAGAAACAATGGAGGACCAACAAAGTACTAATGTTTGAAAAATAATCGCCATACTTCTGTTTTCTAAGGATGAGTTTATAATTTTGTCCAAGTGAAATTATGAGTTTATTGCCGTTGTTCACAAAATTTTTAAAATATACGAATGACAATAAGCAAAGTGGTAAATTTATGTTTGAAAAATGATATGTAAAAAGCTGATGTAGATCTTTTTGTTTTTAGTAAAGTTTGGTTCAAAATTCATGTGAGTTTATAATTCTGTCCAGCACTGTATTTTTGCATTGTACTGCTTCACAATGTCTTCCCATGAATTTCCAAACACATTCAAGAATTCCAGGAATATCGAAGATACTAAGAATTTGATACTAACAAGGGAACCCCACATAGGCTTGCAATGCACTTTTTTTGGCACGCAAGCAACCGTGGAACGCTCCGAAATTGCAGAATTCAACAAACAAGATGGTAAGAGGGGAGGCAAATTTGTTAGCAGCGGTCACCAAAGAATTGCAGTTAGGGACTGTCATTAAGCATAAAACCTTAATTTTGCTGTTCAATTATTCATCTCAAAATAATTTATAAGATGAGGTAAGCATCGACGAATACTATTTTTATTTAAAATTATAAAGCACCGCGATACATACCCCCTCACCAACACAACGTATTACTCGACGTTGCACATAAAGCCAGCTCCATGTATGATTACCGAATTACTTAATAAAATGAAATAATAAATTAAGGAAATGGTTATATATTACTCTACACATTTTTTACTGGAAGGCTAATTGTAATAATCTATTTTTAAAACTAAGTTTGTATAGAAACTTGAGAAGCCATTCAATTGTCGTCTGCAGCTGTCTACTTCCACTGCTTTCATGTGAAGTGGATTCATGCTTATTGCCGAGTAGTGGAAGAAACAAGTTCCGTTAAGCACATTAATACATGCAGCCCGCTTTAACAATGGAGTCCTTGTATAGCTATGCGTCCTCAAATTTTTTCTTTTTTGCAGTTTGTTTTAAAAAAAAAACAACAACAAAATTTCGCACTACAGTGGGGTCTCGGCTAACGAACGCCCCTGCTAACGAACAATCCAGTTAACGAACAGGGCATTCGTACGTTTCCGGTATCGGCTAACGAACGTAATTCGGCTAACGAACGGAAGTAGGGAGCAAAATAAAAAATAAAAAAACAAGTACGCGCGCGCTAAGATCGAATAACAGGTGCACATGTGTATCGAATAAGATCGAATGTGTACGGTAGACTGAAAGTGTAAATAAAAAAAAAAAGAAAGAAAGGTGATAAACGCTGCTTTTTTTGCTCTTCCTGCTAACTCGCCTGATGCACGAGTTCAATCACCTGATTCATCAGTTAAGCCTCTAATTTATCACTTTGGTGAGTTGTTATTCAGTTTTCTGATTGATGTTAAATTATCTTAAATTATTTTTTTATTTTTTTAATTAAGCATTTTAAAAAAGCTTTAAAAAAAGAATTTTTAAGCCGCTATCCTTTTTAAATTTTCGTTGTTGGTTTATTGTTAGTGTACACATACGTACACGTAGTTGTCTTAGTTTAGTTAGGTTAATTTTGTTTTGTTCTTATGAAAATCACCAAGTTGACTGATTATGACAAAATGTATTTTGTTTTAATGTTTGTATTTTACCTCAAATGAGGTGTTAAATAAAATAAAATTAAATTAAATTAAAAATTAAATTAAGTAAATTTATTTTCTATTGGTTATTTTTAAAGTTCTGGAACCAATTGAAATCGTTTTCACACTTTTTTATGGGAAAACGCGATTCGGCTAACGAACAATTCAGTTAGCGAACAAGGTTCTGGAACGAATTACGTTCGTTAGCCGAGACCCCACTGTATATTATTTTGCAAGCATCTATAGTAGCTTCAGGTGAGAAACATATTTCAATTTGGTGGAAATCTGTGACATATATGTTCGAGGGATTCCCTTGTAAGAACCCATAAAGCGATAAGAATTTGAGCATAGTATTTCGAATTTCAATTTTTACACTTGTTAATTTTACTTTGCAACAATGTGCAACGATTGAAATCAGATATTTAACTGGGTATACCCAGTTTTTATTTTGTTGGACAATAAAAATCTAAAGAGAATGAACTCTGCTTTGACTTTTCAGTGTTTTCACTTAGGTGAATGAAGTACGGCATTCCTGTAATACAATAAAACAGTGAAAATAATCGGTTCAGACAAGAAGTCGAGTCCAACGTGATTCACACTCAACTTCTTGCCTGAACCGATTAATTTCACTGGTTTAATTGTACGCAAGGACGCCAGACATAGTTCACCTAAGTGAAAACACTTTTGGAATAGGGTGTACAAGTAATATTTGCTTATGTAAACTATTATACGGTGTGTAGCTAATAAAGCTGTGTGTTATAAGCAAAGAGATGCGGGTTCAAAATAACTTATTTTTTAATAAATGACTGACTGTACTGTATCGAGACTAGAAATTTTACAATAAATATCGATAAAATATTAAAAACTTTTGCTAAAAATAACGCATATGACTCAAAATAGTACAAAAAAAAATAATATAAAATAATAATAAAGAAAGAAATCTATTTCTATTGAGAGAGTCTCTTTTTCCTGTTAGATCAGTTTTCACCTAATCACTCTTTTCTTTGTGCAGTATCTTTGAGACTGAACAAAAAAAAAGTACGTCAATGCCTGAGGGTAACTGGATGATAGTTTGAAATGAGAAACAGTATAGGTGTTTAGCAGTGATTCAGAATGCCCTCGTTATCACTCATGCACAGTGAAAGAAAAGTTCTGTACATTAGAAGATGCTGAGAGTATTTAGTAATCACATTGCAGGAAGGAATATAATACGAGTGAAAGCTGGCTTCATGACCGACAAAAAAAAACAAAGTGCATTTCCAGAAACCAATAACAACCACCAGGCATTTTGAAACCAAAAAGTAGCAGATGGCGTTAGTTTTGTTATAAAACATACATGTATAGACCACCAAGTTATAACCATCATATGCAGGTGTTCTTGCATTTATTGTATGAAATAAATATTTTTTCTTAGTTGGGAATTATATAGTAATTTCATTAATGTGCTGGCAACCGTGTGGCGTCAGCAGCTCCCAATGTCACATGACTTCCAGTTCAGGTCCCCGGTTGCTTAAGAAAAATTCTGGTCACTATATACTGTTATATCACTGAATTACGATCACCCGCTTAGTAATGGGAGTAGCCACCCTTCGCTGCTATAACTACTGCTAGTTGTCGGCATGGACGCAACAAGTGCGCAGTATATGTCCGATGATATGGCAGTCCAGTCTGCTTGAAGCGCTGTCCACAGATCTTCGAGAGTCATAAGTGGAGGGTCCAGCTGCCGTACATGGTGATCAAGGTGCTTCCACAGATGTTCGATTGGATTGATGTCCGACGAATTAGCAGGCCAAGGCCTCCTGCAGCCTCTTTTCATGGCGTTCACGACGCACTCGCCATCTTCCATCAATCTTATGGAGCAAAAACCTTGACTCGTCGGAGAAGGCGACCTTAGCCCACTCGTCCGTGGTCCAATGGCAGTGCTCACGTGCAAAGTCTAGGCGTCGTTGACGATGACCCCTGGTCAACATGGGTACAGCAACCATGAGTCGACTGTTCAGGCCCATCCGTAGCAGGGTGCGTTCAACGGTAATGTTGGATACACGTCTGTTGGCACCACAGTTAAATCTGGTGGTCAGTCGATGGACTGTGGCGCTCCTGTCACCTTTTACGAGTCGTCGTAGGCGCCGCTCACCCCGTTGGTTGATGGCTAGTGACCCTTTACAGTGATGGCGTTGGGGCGCGATTTCTGTCCCTGCTATCCACACTTTGTACACCTTCACTATAACAGTTCACAAATCGCGCCTTTTCGGAGATGGTGTCACCCTTGCTGTGATAGCCTATTATCATCCCTTTTTGGATGTCCGTTAAATCTGGATGTAAACATCTTGAGACTCGTGCACCTGCCGTTTGATGCACCAGCTTTAAAGCTTTCTCAGCCTGTTATGCAAATTTTGCAATGTGTAATCATTAAGGCGAACCATGTGTGTGTCTTGAAGGGGTGCTGGTCATAATTCATTGATAGGACATTGTATATGTGATTTATAAATAAAATTCAAACCACAGCAAAATACTTTTTTATAGAATTTTCCCCCAAAAATTTGAATGCATGGATTATTCGATGGTGCAGAGTATTTGCATATATACAGTAAAATGTCCACCAAGAGGCAAATGTCATTTTCACTGCATTCACTTTCCTACTACTAATATTATAATTCAAACAGAACGATAAATCCTCAAAAATAGATAGTTAACATTTCATATTTATATTTGCATAAGATGCTGCATAACCAAATAATAGGAGTGTGGCAGCCCTTTCACATTCGTCTTTTATCCGACTATCTACTACTAGGTGTCACCCTGATAACAAATCTCCCTGACACTAAAGATATTCCCGTCGGCAAATTATGTCGCAGTCACCATAGGTTTGTTCCCTCGCGTTCTACCCTCGCTTTTTTTTTTTTTTTTTTTTTTTCAAATGAAAATTGGAAGGAAAAATTCTGCGACCCGGATTCGAACCAGGAAATTCGACTATCATGGCCGACACCTCTACCAATTGGGCTATCGCAGACACCACCACGGACAGGCAAGCTGTCTCAAGGTGTCTTAAAGAAAACCAAGTTGTCACGGTTGAAAGCCCAATGGGAGACGGGAACCTGGCCCACAAATCGAGAATTTCTCCACTCCAAAACATCAGAAAGTTGATGAACTCACAAGTAAATAATAATAATTATGAACTGGAGATGCTCTCTCAATTGAAAAATCATTACCTATGCTTGGAGAGCATCTCCAGTTCATAATTATTATTATTTACTTCCGACTCGCCTTCGAGATATCATGCACTTACAAGTGAATGGCAACACCCAGTTCCAAACTTAATATTATTGTCAATCTTAATCTACAATAAATCATAAAGAGGCCACCTCTGTCTGATGAAAAGTTTAATTCGACTTATTATAAAACAAAGCACAGGACAATATTTAAAAAGTTCTAAATGTTTTAATTGACTAAGTTTAAACAATTATGGGGATAATATCTCAAAATAGAACAAATATTTATACAGAGTTATTCAAAAGTTACTGTGCACTTGGAGGAGGCATCCGATAAGGCACAGGCACACCAGGGAACATCTCTTGAAACAGCTGTGGAACCTCCTAAGGTATTTGCCAGCGTTCCGGAACACATTCTCTGCTAGGAACATACGCTGTTCCGTTGCCAGAACCATTTTGCTGCTACTGCCCTCTGTACATGTTTCCAAGCACTACTGCACAGTAACTTTTGAATCACCCTGTATAAATTACATGACTTACATATCAGAAAATCCTTTGCAAGTGTTGGCACTGAAAACGAACACTTTCTTTGTGAGGGCATGTAAATTTTTCTTCTGAGAAAATAACGATGGATAACGATATTTAGCTATCTCCAGGAGGCTACATAAATAAATAAATAAATAAATAAATAAATAAATAAATAACAAAAAACTTCAGTAATAAAGCCAGAAAAAATAATTATTTTAAGCATGAACTTAAAAAAACAAAGAAAAAAATAAAAAATAATGTTACATGGGCATCAACTAGATGTTTTTGTACCCTTTTACGTGACTAATGTCTTTACAGACTATCTAGATTTTAATTACCGTCGTGGGCAAAAAGTTGCTTCCGTATCTATGTAAATAATACTGCCACTGAGACCTCCCATTTCTTTATCAAGGGTTCCTTGAAGGCTCATCATTACACAAAACTGAGTTTTGCCTACACCTGAAGGGCCAGTGATCTAATTACAAAGAAGATAAATAAAATAACTAAGTAATATTAAGTAAGAATATTAAACTGCTTAACATTCTATATTTTATTACTATAAAAAAAGAAACCTTAATCATATTTTTTAATCAATATAATTTTATGATTATTAAACAAAATAACAAAAGATGTGGTTAAAAGAATACAGTAAATAAGACTTTCCTAAAATAAGTACAGTATGAAAGGAATGCAAAATGAGGAGGAAAACTTTAACATTCAGGCAAGTAGATAGCTGCAGTGCTTTGCTGAACTCAGAAGCATATAGAAATTTATGATAACCACTTTGAACATCTGCTGTAACTGTACAAGGCAATAATCGTTTATACAGTGTGTATCACACCACTCATGCCAGGCCTTTTTCTCAGAATTCAACATTTCTAGAGCATAGGGAGTTGAAGCAAGTTTTTTTTATTTTTCTCCGAATAAAGCAATGATTTTAACATTTGATTTAAAGTAATTGAAGAGTGCTGTACAACTTTGCAAATGACACTATGCCTCTATCTGTCATAGTTTATGAGATAAGTTTACAAAATTTACAGTATAAAAAATATATCAAGAATTTAATGGTGGCTATCCCATTTTATGGATATGGTTGGAAATGAGTGCACCCAGAGTCAGCCCAGAAACTTTAAATGGGAACATAGGTCAAGTAGGGTATTACTGAATAAGTCTTGAAAAGTAAGGAATTTTTGAAGGAAACATTCCATTTTCTAATCGGCTTCCCTTGAGAAATATATACCTTCACGATATGTATATCGTGGCTTGATACTTTTGGCAAATTTGGTGCAGAAGTTTATAAGCTGCATAAATTATGCTTACATAATGATAAAAGGCATGGCGTTGATTAAACATAATTTTATGAATGTTGTTCATTTCATTACAATGGACGAATATGTGTGTGTTGAAGAAACTACGTTTAAGGTGTCTAAAAGCCATAGATAATGAATGTGTGTGATTTTTGTTTTGTTTCAGGATTAGTGACTACAGTGAAACTTTGATTTTACTATATCTTGCAGACTAAGTTAAAAGAATGTACACATTGCATGAACACGCTTTATTTCCGAGTATAACGGCTGCCGTTTATTTCCGGTTTAAAGTTATAATAGTGCGGCACACATGCTTCAATAGTCGAGAGTTTATAGTTGCATGGATTGAAATCGGCGCAAATTTGAAATAGACACTACTGGTGAGACACTGAATTAGAATGTACAATCACGGAAAACGCAAAAGGGGGGAAATGTAAATTCAAGGAATTTTTAACACTGATCTTATGCGCATTTTGCACAGGTTATGAATTTGTAACGTAAATCCATGAAAACGTAAATTCGAAGATTGTAAAATCGAAGTTTCACTGTACCATTGACACCATTATGGGGAGTTGTAATGGGGAGGTAGAAGAGGATGGACATCTGCAATTGAACAGTTCGGCTAGCTTCCTGTTACCATGCTAGCTGACCATGAATATGTTTGTCTTGAGTTAACATTGTGTCACTGGTTACTTGTCTTGAAACAAAACGACAAAGCTCAAACATTATGATTTGGAACAACAGTCTATACAGTGTACAAAGGTTTGTATTGGCATAAGATAAAAAAAACAACAAACAAAACAAAACCCTAAATTGTTATAATGCTTTTTCATCCTAATTACTTCTGTAATTGATCCAGGATGAAGTCCTCCCTTGAGTGCATTATCTAATTGAAGAAGAGATGTGCTTAAATACTTCGTTGCATGTGATTCTTCCAATTCAAAGACCTAATAAATAAAAAAAGGAATGAAAAAATAAAAATGTATTCTAAAGTTTTTTTGTTGAGTTTCATATGACTATTATTCCTTTTTAATTGCCTATTACCAAAAACCAATGGAAAAAAAATAAGGGCTGAAAATTACGTTCACTTTATTGAAATTTACAATTTACATATTTATTTCTTGAAATATGAAACAGACAATGCATTAAAGAAATGATTTTGATATGACAGCGAAGCATCAGTCAAGATCAGTCAAAATTATGTTAACACTAATGAATTTTTTGTCTTTTGCAGATAGAAAAACGCCATCAATGACAGAATGGTGGTACAAAGAAGAATGGTTTTTGTGTGTTGAGACTGTCCTGTATATCATCCTACCAAGTGAACAACCCAACGTCAAACTTCAAAATTTCGCTATATCCAAACAAAAGTCGTGAAATAGCCCATCAAATGATTCTTCATAAACGTATTTTTGTTATAACTGGAGAAAATTTGTACAGTTTCAATGAACCTGTTTTTGGGGATTTCAATTAACTTTGCTATAACCGCTTTTTCGTTACAATAGGGTTTGACTGTAATTATATTAGCAAACTGGTACTATAAATGATTCCAAGCACCTGTACCAAGCGTTTTTCTCGAAGTTCAATGTCCTAGAGCATTGGGTAAAAAAATTCAAACAACTAAATAATATGTTAAGAATCTAATGGTGGCTATCCCGTTATTCGGAAAAGTTGGGAATGGGTACACCCATGGTCCGCCCAAAAAATTTTAAATGGGAACATGGGTCAAATAGAGTGCTGTTGGATAGGTCTTGGTTAAAGAAACAACTATTGAAGGAAACATTTTTTATCCAATCAGTTTCCTTCAGGAAATAAACAATCTTTCATGTCTAGTTTTTGCAATTTGACATGTTGACGTTTCTTTAAAATATTTTCACAACACATGTTAATGATTCCTGCACATTATTTGTTATGATCATGGCAGATTATCACTGAAAATGCCTTTCTCCAACAAAGACATGTTGATGATGTTTGGAAGATGTCAAAAAATTATCGTGCTGCAGGGAAGGCTCTCTCGTAACGTGAACGGTATCCACTCCTTCAACATTCATCTCCACCAGATGCTTGAGGGGGTGCGACCACCATTTGGAGACTGGATTTCTTGTCAGTGGTTTAGAAACCAGCCACAAAATTTCCATTTACCGGTGTTGTCAACAAATGAAGCCATGTTTAAAAGCAACATCCATAATGCACACTACTGGTCCCAGAAAAATCCTCATTTGCTCAACATGTGCGGAGTATGAATATTTCTTGTGGCAATATCGGATGCCACATTACTGGGCCATATTTTTTCCAGGGTAACCTACACTGGTTATTTATGTTGAGTTTAGGGAGAAAGGGAGAACACGCTGCCTGATCTTCTTGAAGATTTATCCTTAGTGACCGTTGGCAAGTGGTTTGCAGATTACTCGTGAATCGTGCAAGAGGTCTTCGATTGCATCTTCCCTCTCTGATGGATTGGTAGGGCTGGATCCATAGCATGGCTCCTCATCTCCAGACCTTACTTGCTGAGGATGGCAAAAAAAAAAAAAATATGTATCAAGAATAGCCAACAATGCAAGATCAAAACGGTAATGCAGGAAGATGATATGAGGAGGAGATTGTGTAAATACCAGCGATAAAATGGATGGCAGTTTGAACCTTTTTATGTGATGAAATAGCCACCATTAAATTTTTCACATAGTCTTTAGTCATGTAAATTTTCTCCCCAAAGCTCTAGGATATCAAACTTCCGAGAAAAAAGCCTGATGCAGTGCTTAGAATCATCCTGTATATACATGTTACTTCTGCAAATGAAAGCTGACAATGTCTTTCCAAATAAAAGTTACAACAGTCACAAATCCTTTATGAAGGAATTCATTATATATGATATGAACTAATATAAATAAAACACGTAACATACTGTAACAGATTTTGGAGCACACTCTTCACTAACTTTCAAGACTATTTGTCGAACTTCAGCATCTGAAACTTCTAATATTTTCAGCAATTCCAAACGATTTAAATATAAAAAATCCTGAAAAAATGAAATGTAAAATAAATAAATAATGCAAATGAAAAACAAAATAAATTTAAAAAAAAGTTCATTAAATGATTGCTTTGTTTTGCTATTCGAGGATCTCGAGATCCGTTTGTGAAATTCAAAACTTTTTTCCCCCTTAAATTCCGAAATCATTACACAGTTTAAACTAGACCACCATGACTTAATTAATACCATGTTCCCACTACTCCTTGATCACTATCAAGAAGTATTGTGTGGCCTACTTCGATTAACAAACCAAGTTTTCAGCTCAGTTAAGTGACAGTTAAGTAACGGTGTTTCTGAAACCCAATTAGGACATCATATGTTGGTTAGCATTAGTGCATCAATCTGAGAACAAATTCTCCTCAAATATCAGGAAATATCAAATATCAATCAAAAGCAAGTGAGTGGTCTGTCAAGGAAACCAAATCATTTACGAGGACTCTCTAAAAAATATCCAAACATGAATTTTGTCATACAAAGCAATGTCGCTATTTCAGCATCACTTTTTGCAATCGACTAGAATACCTTCATCCTAATATGTGAATTTTTATGCCTTGACCGAGCATACCAGTAGTTGTAAGGTAGCCATTTTGTGAGGTGATATATGTTCATTGCATTTTCATTTCACTTAACATTACAGAGCGCATACAGTAGGAATCTAATTTTGCACCTAATCAATGACAGCTGGCCTCCTAGAATGCTGGTCATTCTCCACAGATGTATGGCCATTTCTCAATCGGTTGAACCACTTCTCGATGGCGTCATCTCTAAACATTTGATGAATCTTCTGTTTGTCATGTTGGGCAAAACGAAAAGTGACGAACACGTAATAGATCACCTCGCACAATCGCTACCTCAGAGTTCTTGGTGTGCTCAACGAACACAAAAATTCACACATCTACATGAAGGATCCCGCTCGACTGTAAAAAGTAGCAACATTACTCTGTGTGGCAAAATTCAAGGTTGGATACGGTTAAGCAGGTCTCGTATTTATATTTAGGTAGAAAATATATCAGACTTGAGAAAGGCTAAACGTAACTGCCATGTTCACAAGCACATGTCGAAAATTCTGCAAGATGATCATGGCAACAGAATATTTGGTAACCGTACTTGGAGCTTGATAAGCTCTGGAAGAGCGTTTCGGTAATGGTTCGACAAGACACAGGAATCTTTGAACCACTCTGCCAGTCTGTTTTGAGGCTCTGCTATACTCATCTCTAATAGCGTCGCACAAAAAGATACACCCTGTATATGTTCTGGAGATCCTGGTCAAGAACACAGTTGGGACTTTGATAAAGATGGGAATAAATTCCTGGCAAAATTAGTCGTTTTAAACATGACTATCATGTATTGCAAAAGACTTTTTGATTCAACAATACATAGATATACGAGGGGTGATCAAAAAGTAAGGTTATAAAGCCTGCAATGAAACGTATACATTTTATTTCATAGAACCAATACAGCCAACTGATAGTACATACATTAAGTTATTTTTCAACATAGTCTCCATATTTGTTTAGGCACTTGTCAGTTCGTGGGATGAGTTTGAATATTCCCTCATGGTAAAAATCCTGAACTTAGTGTGTTCAGTCACATTTTTGCGAAGTGTTTCGCCTCCTCATCTGAAGCAAATCGCCCGTCACTTAGCTGCTCCTTCAAGTGAGGAAAGAGGTGAAAGTCTGGGCCATAGGGAGGGTGTTCAGTGACATTTTCTCTATCAGACGCAAACTTTCGACACCATCTGCTGACGATACATTACAATCTCTCCGTAAACCTCTACCAGCTGCTGATGAATTTCAGCCGCTGTTATACGTTTCGCCCACAGAAATCGAATAACTGAATGGATTTCTTCGCGAGACCAGTTTTCCAAACACTAGCTCTGAAGGTGGTTGGTGGCTGAAACTCTGCACAGCTGCCGACCTCATGTATTAGAATTACCGTACACTACTAATTTCTCTATAACAGATGAAACTCTAGGAATATCGGTCTTGTAATCAGTTTTTGATCACTCCTCGTACAAAACATATAGGAGCTTTAATAGCATTTAATAATGAATTATAAAAACCATTAAAAAAATTAAAAATAAAATTGAAAGAGTAAAATCCCCTTTAGGCCCCTTATGCACTAGCGACTGGTTGCTGGCAACCAGGTTGCCAGCAACCTCAAGACATAACTAGAACAGTTATCATTTATGCACTTGGTTTCGACAACCCGTCAGTTGCTGGAGGCCAGAAAATCAAGAGAAACGCGTTCGACGACTGGGAAGTTGGGCAACCGCTGGTGTGGCTTATTTCTATTGATGTCTACGCATTAAGCGAGCAACCACCCCTTCCTGATCGCGTTTTTGGTTTATATGTGTGAAATAAACATTCACGGACGGCCTGAGGACGAGGCAAACGGCTTGGCTTCACAAAAATTTCCACGTTTCTGAAGTCCCGGATCTTGATTTATCACGATCAAATATGTATATAATATGCCCCAGAAGAGCATTTTGCATTATAAAACAGGCTCCGAACTAGCATTTTACGTTATTTCTCGCCTTTTCTTGGGCCTTGTCATCTTCCACTTTGTCTCCTGTCAAAAAACTTTTTCCTATTAAAAACCCTATGGATTTCGATACGGAGAGCTTTATCCTAGAAGTAGAAAAGAGAAGAGCGAAAAAATTTTGAACATGCCTTTATTTCGACGTTCTTGTAATACAGGGTGCATCCAATATTTCTTTTTTTCCAATTTTTGCTTTCTTTTTTTTTTTAATAATATCGATACTGCGACTACATCCTTCGTCCATCTTGAAAGGTAGTCGGCCGATGCCGAACGAAGGCGAGAACGGTTTGTTTACCCAATCGGTCTCCTGTCTTTGGTTTCCTGTTGTCTCTGGTTGTTCACAACCACAGTTGCCAGCAACTAGTTGCTAGTGCATAATAGGCCTTGATGTTTGTAGGGAAGCTCTAATAAATGTGGGACTGCATCTGGGATATATTATAGTTGCACATTCATTTACAAATAGTTATAACATCTACACCAGCTGCAACGCATTACTAGCGGTAGCTTAGTTAAATTTTAATAGATGATATACAAACAATAATTAAGACCATCATTTGATAATGAAATCAATTAATTACTCAATTTCATTTTTTCATAGAGGTAAAATTTATTTGCTGTTTCACCCATAATATACCTAATTGCATGTATGTGTATGAAATAAGTCAATGCCCAATAATATGGGGCAACTTTGTTTTAATATTTTTCATTATTAGGCGACGCAATGTAAAATTTTTGGTT
Source organism: Rhysida immarginata (assembly GCA_023313115.1). Classification (NCBI taxonomy): domain Eukaryota; kingdom Metazoa; phylum Arthropoda; class Chilopoda; order Scolopendromorpha; family Scolopendridae; genus Rhysida; species Rhysida immarginata. The sequence continues at coordinate 179,362 of JAHWFO010004016.1, read as the reverse complement.
GATGTAACGTGTAGAGGCACATCCACTATTCCGTGTTATAAAGAGGTGGGGAGGACATACGTACACATAACAATAATCAGATAAAACATGTTTTGATTTACGCTAGCATGACACAACTTTTTAGTATCTAGTACACTGTGTTATTATTATTATTTCTAACTTTAGAAGTACCTGACAAGTGTTAATGCCATTCTTCTCTAACTTTTCAAGAATCGCGGCGCTAAGATTTAGACGTTTAATAAGTTTTTTGGCCATTGTCTTACTGCCCAGTGATTATGACAGTGCATTGCAACTATTCAATCCGAGATAAGGTGATTGGGACAGTTTCCCGAACTTTGCATCGACTCAAAACTGAACTGAACTGAAACTCGAAACTACTCATTCGAATCGAGCAACCAACAAGTTGGAAAGAAACCGAAACTTTAGTTTTTGTCAGATTCTGCCATCTAGTGAGAGAATAGGAAAGTTTTTCTGATTTTAGATTATGCCATCTGCATATGAAAGGGGAATTGCTCTGAAACAGTAGAGTTATTCATGATTTTAGCCTCCCTTCTAAGTCTTCCCCTCCGACCCTCCCCCTTCGCGGGGCAACTCTTCGAGGATAAAAATAGAAGGCAAGAACGGATGAAGGGGGAAGGTGGGGGGGGGGGGGGGCTTCTACAAAAATAAATATTATCAAATTGAAGAAATTATAATTAAAGCATTCAAAGTAGTAGAACAAATAATTTTATTAATTAAAAAACAAGTATACAAATATATATTATAAAAATTTACGAAAATTAAAAAAAAAAATTGTGCCTGAAAAATAATTTTTAATCAATTTTAATCGTGTCGTTCTGCTGATGGTTTTTAACCCCAATTTTTTCCTTCCAAAAATTGATTTTCTCCAACGTAATATTTAGAAAACGAAAAAGATCTATATCTAGAAATATTTCTCATCATTTCCAATCCAAAGACATGCCATACAGGGTGATTCAGAATTCATTGTACACACTTTTTGGGGAGGTAGTATGGGTGATTGTAAGCAAAAAAGTTCATATTATTCCGAATTTGAACGATAACTGAGACATAACAATGCCGTCACCAAGATCAACATGTTAATAACTCAGGTTCTCTACTATCTAGGGTAATGAAATTTGGGAAAGTAATAGGGTACATAAAACTGTGTATACCATTAAAATTCGATCGAATTCCAACGAGAAATTTCCAAGTTACGCATTCAACATCCTAATGCATACTCACATGTCAGTACTAACCAGCACACTGTTACGATATTGACTGTGTAACTCGGAATTCGTTCAAAATTTATCGGTATACACAGTTTTAAGAACCCTATTACTTCTTCCAACTTCATTATCCTAGATGGTAGAGAACCTGAGTTATTAACTTGTTGATCTTGGTGACGGCATTTTTATTTCTGTTCATATCTCAGTTATCGTTCAAATTCGGAATATTATGAACTTTTTTGCTTACAATCACCCATACTACCTCCCCTAAAAGTTTGTACAATGAATTCTGAATCACCCTGTATTGGCCAGATTATTACGACCACCCCATCAGTACTTCGTTGGGTCACCTTTTGCCTTCAATACTGCGGCGATTCTTCTTGGCATTGACCCCACGAGATGTTGAAAGCTCATGCGAGGAATCTGACACCATCCCTGATGAATTGCACTGTCCAGTTGTGTGAGATTTGATGGTAATGGAGCCACCTGCCTGATGGCTCTTTCAACAGTTGAAATTCAACTTCGTTCCAAAATGCTCAATTGGATTGAGATCTGGTGATTGCGGAGGTCACCTAAGCAAGATAAAGTCTCCCTCATGTTCGAAACCACTATTGCAGAATACGAGTACCATGGTATGGCGCATTGTCTTGTTGCAAGAAGCCTTCAGACTTCTTAATGTGCGCAATTCAGACTTTTTCCACGCGAATTAAAGGGCCCAAATCATGTCTGGAAAACTTGCCTCAAACCATACCACTGCCCCACCAGCTAGAAGGGTTGTACTCATGTATCTGGGATCCATGCTTTCATGTTATTTCCGCCAAATTCTCACTCTGCCATCTGCATGATGCAAATGGAAACGTGATTCGTCGGACCACATGACTTTTTTTCCAATGATCGACTGTCCAATCCTTGTGTTCCAATCTGTGCGAATTGGAAATGCTTTATCTAGTTAACTGCAGACAGATAATGTGTTCGGCCAGGCCTTCGGCTTCCATATACCATACGATGGTCTGTACGGCGAACAGTGCGTTCAGAGATCATTTGAAAGGATCCCTGACTAAGATCTGCAGTACTTTGATGCACTGTTGTCCTTCTGTCGTCTATACCAGTCTTGCCACTCTCCCTATTTATAATGGTGCGTGTTGTGTTTTTATGAAAGAGTTCGAGATCGCTGTGATTCATAACTATACTTTATTGAAGATAACGGAATGATATACATGAGAAGCTTACATTTGAGAAATCGAGAGTGAAGTGCCCAATGCACTATGGGAAATCTAACAGAGGCATTGTGGGGAAAACAATAGAACATTGATACAAACATTACAGTTTCCTCCCCTTTAAAAGGATAAGAACATCGAAGTTCCAACCAATCTTTTATATTCTTAATACTTAAAACTAATTAGTTCCATAGTCTTGTAAGTATGGTGGTGTGCGTCATATGCGTGTAGAAACACGTGTTCTTGAGTCCACCACTGGAGAATTTATTTCTCTTACACTAGGCATTAACCATTCAGCTGAATTATCAGGTTCTGTTTCAGCTGTAACATTTGTGCTTAACATTTGATCAATGTGACGTCGCCATTGATAGTTACCCCACCTTAATCAGATAGTGTAGTCTACCTAAACGTTTAATGATAATACCTGCATCCATTTTTGTTTACCTATGTAATTTCTTGCTAGAACTTTATCTCCACGCTTAAATTGTCTGCTAACCTCCTGAGATTTAACTAAATTCTGTTTTGGAGTGTCAACTGGTTTTAAGGGTTTAATCAAATCCAAACGTGTTAAAAAACAACAAACATTTCAAAAACAACATGGAAGGGGACTCTCCCGTTGTCACATGTGGCGTACGACGATATGCCAACAAGAAAGCATACATACGTTGTTCAAGTGATAAATTATGTGAACTTGATTTTAATCCATGTTTAAATGTTTTTACAAAGTTCTCAGCCAAACCATTTGTTGTTGGATGATACGGTGCAGATGTTCTATGTTCAACACCGTTTTTTTTAAAAAAAAACGCGTTTATTTCCTGGGAAACAAATTGTGGCCCATTATCTGAGACCAACACAAGCGGCAATCCATACCGAGCAAACAATGTTCTCAGTTTTTCAATAATTTTATTACTGGTCACTGATTTCATTTTAAATACTTCAGGAAACTTAGAAAAAGTATCCATGACTATCAAAAACATACGGTTTTCAAAAGGACCGGCAAGATCTACATGTATTCTCTCCCAGGGACTTACAGGAGTCTCCCATCTATGTGAACGATGCACTGGGGGGTTATTCTTGTACTAGGTACATGATGCATAAGAAGAAGCGAGTTTTTCTATGTCTTTATCAATATTGTGCCACCAGCATACTGCTCTTGCTAGCATCTTCATTTTGACTATGCCAAAATGACCTGAATGTAATTCATGAAGAATTTGTGGTTGTAATGTCTGTGGAATAACCATACGGTTTCCTCGCACTACACAACCTTGTTCTATACTAAACTTGTTTAAATCCTTTTCTAAATACTGTGGGAGTTATTTCCGCACACTATACCAGTTAGCAAAGAATCATAAAGCAAAAATAATTCAGAATCCTTTTTAGTTTGTTCAGCCAGTACTTCAGCAGTAATAGGTAAATTTTCCAATACACCATTATAATATAAAGTAGCTTCGTCAAAACCATTGTTAAGTCGAATTTGTTTCATTGGTAGTCTTGAAAATGCATCAGCGTTGGAATGATTTATTGATTTCCTATACTGTATTTCATATTGAAATCCTTGGAGAAACATTGCATAATGCAACATACGCATGGCTGAATGTAAGGGTAAACCTTTTTTAGGATTGAAAATAGAAACAAGTGGTTGGTGGTCTGTTTGCAGGAAAAATTTTTCGTCCATACAAATACAAGTAGAATTTTATTATTGCCCACACAATAGCCAAGGCTTCTTTGTTTATTTGACTATAAACACGCTCTGATGATGTCAGGCTGCGTGATGCAAATGAAACAGGTCGCTCATCTCCATTTGGGTAACGATGAGAAATGACTGCACCCAAACCATATGGTGAAGCATCACATGCTAGAATGATTGGTAATTTAGGATCAAAGGGTGTTAATACACATTCAGAAGCAATAATTTCTTTAATTTTTGTAAAAGCTTCTTTACATTCCTTTGTCCAACACCATTTTGCAGTTTTACATTACAAATTGTTTAATGGATGTGCAATTGTTGACAAATTTGGAATAAATTTATGATAATAATTCACAAGTCCTAAAAATGATCTTAATTTTTCTACTGACTTAGGAGTTGGTGCAGCTAAAATCGCCTCTACTTCAGCATTTTGTTTATGCAATCCTTTAGCATCTATAACATGACCACAATAACTTACTGAGGGTTTAAGAAATTGGCATTTTTGTTTGTTTAGACGTAGATTATATTTTCGTACTCTGTCAAAAACTAAATGGAGTCCCTCAAACATCTGAGTTTCAGACTCAGCTGCAATTAAAATGTCGTCCAAAATACACTGAACCCCTTGAAGACCTTGTAGAATTTCATCCATGGTCTTCTGCCATATTGCAGGAGCACAAGATAATCCAAACATTAATCGTTTAACCTTGTATAAACCTTTAGGAGTTGCCAAAGTTAGCGCTTCCTGTGCCTTGTCATCCATTTCTAAATGTAAATAGGCACGGGCTAAATCTAGCTTAGTATAAAATTTATTTCCACTTAAGGTTGCAAAATTTTGGTCAATTAATGGTAAAGGATAAGTACTAGACTAGATTCAATTGCTTGATTTACAGTAATCTTATAATCACCACATATCCTTACTCTATTATCTTTTACAACTGGAACAATCGCAGTTGCCCAACTACTATGTTGTATTGGTTCAATAATATTTTCAGATTCTAAACGATCTAACTTTGCTGCTACCTTTGACTGAATAGACAACGGTATTTGACGTGCTTTCATAAATTTAGAAGTCACCGACTCTTTCAGTGGTAAACTACCTTTTATTGAAGGAATCAGACCAATTCCATCTGAAAATATAACAGCAAAGTCGGTACATATTTTTGTTAATTTCTGTTGACCTTCCCTGATCACTTGTAAATGGTGGAATGGTGTCAATTCTGATTTTAGTAATTTATCTATCCAAACTCAGACATCCATTGTCTACCCGTGAATGGTGGGGCCTTAGTATCAATTATATGCAGTGGTAATAACTTATTTTGCCCCTTAAAATTAACGTTTAATCTAACTACCCCTTTTGGATATACTTTTTCTCTAGTAAAGGTTTCCATTACAACATTTGTATTTAACAGTCTCTTTTCAGGAAATAAAAGTTTAAAGTCATACAGTGACATCACTGACAATGCAGCACCAGAATCGAGTTCAAATTTAACTAGTTTACCTTCTAGAAAGCATTCCAATATAATAGGGTCCAAACTACCACTTATCAATTGTAACAGAGGTGTTTGTTGGAGGGTGGAGCCGCTGTCTTCCAGATATTTCGTTTTGGAGACCTTCGGAGCAGTCGATTCCTGTGATGTTTTCGTCTTATTTCTTGACCTGCACATGGGGCTTAGATGTCCTTTCTTACCACAATGATGACAAACACAGTCAGTCGCTGGACATTGAGACGCCTTGTGTTTCTTTCCGCATCGATAACACTTTTTAAATCTTGTCTTCGACGTTGGGTTTGTTGACGGTTCTGTGACAATCAACTTTTGAAGTGGTTTCTGCAACAGTTCTGCAGCATCTTTCGTAACGGATTCCATAGTTGTGGCTAGTTCATAGGCCTTATCGTATGTAATGTCTTGTTCTGCAAGTAATCTCTTCAGAATGGCTTCACTCTTTAATCCAACTATCATCTGGTCTCGCAGTGCATCGTTTAAGTTCGCATCGAAATTACAGCCACGGGAAAGTTTACGTAGTTCTGCCACAAAAGAGGAGATAGATTCATTTTCTTCTTGTTTACGTGAATGAAAAGGGTACCTTTCTGTAACGATCGTTGGCTTAGGGTTGAAGTGATTTTTCAAGGTCGTAACGATCTCATCATACTTCTTAGTTTTCGGATCCGTCGGAGCTAACAAATCCGTCAAAAGACGATATGTCTTGAGTCCCATTGTAGCCAGAAGAGCTGATAACTTCTGTTCCGCAGGAATTTCATTCACTAAGAAAATTTGTTCTACGTATGCAACGTAAGTAGGCCAGTCGCCGTCGTTCTCTTCGTAAGGGGGCACGTGCGCGAGCACTCGGGCTGTCATTGTAAAAATTTGAGTATCAGATGAGCGCTATCTTTCAAGTTAGTGTTTTAAAACACAGAGATTCCATGTCCTCGTCGCCAGCTGTTGTGTTTTTATGAAAGAGTTCGCGATCGCTGTGATTCATAACTATACTTTATTGAAGACTAGCGGACCCGGCAATGCTTCGCTATTACTAAATCTATAAATATAAAATAACATATCCTGACTGATTGACTGATTCATCATCGCCGCTGAAGTTCTTGATCTCTATGATATTTATAATGCAGAGACTCATTAAGAAAGGATTTTACGAAATTCATTCCCTAAGGGAGTTAAATAGGAGATGAAAATCCGCCATTCTTTAAGTTAAATCCATGAAAATTGGTATTTGAAACATTGGTAAGAAATTAAGAAAGACGTGTTTCATGATTTACCCTTTGAGGGGGTAATCCAATTAGCTTCAGGGGTTTAGATATATTCCCATTCTACTTTTTGGATGGTCTTTAAGAAACCGAAATCAGAAAATCAAAAGTCCAAAATTTTTAATACATATTTAAGAATTCAAAGTTGGTAGAGTTTTGTATCATTGGATAGCTTTTTGGAAAATATTGAACACGTGTTTTTGGTTTTTTTTCGATCCGATCCGATTGGTAGAAATAGGACTAACAGTGGCCGACTAATGATGATGTAACAATGTACGACGTTTCTGTTATCAGGCCATATGTCTACGTACTGTTGGTGGGGCCTGTCTTTTTCGTTGGCCCCACCTAAAGATAAGGCCTGGGCACTGAGACGTCAATACATTGTTACATCATCTCAGTAGGGAAAATTCAGGGCTTATCATTGGTGGAAATGCGATTAACAATTCCCTACTGAGGTGATGTAACAATGTAATGACGTTTCAGCGCCCAAGCCTTACCTTCGGTGGTGTTGCTATGGCAAGCATTAATTTCATCCACCTTTGTTGACGCAATATACAAACACGATCAACCGATTGTTGACGCAAACACGACGGGCTGATTGTTCGCACATGCAAGCAAATGAACATAATCCAAATTTATTTCATAATAAATGCAAAAACAACAGTGCTACCTATCGGATTTCATTCAAACCACTCTCTAAACACTCCCGGCGCTAATAAGAACAAACTGTGAAATTTTCAGCGAAATCGGTCGAGTAGTTTTTGAGTCTATAGGGCACACACATACGAACATTGCCTTTTATTTACATAGATAACGGAGTGATATACATGAGAAGCTTACATTTGAGAAATCGAGAGTAAAGTGCCCAATGCACTATGGGAAATCTAACAGAGGCATTTTGGGGAAAACAATAGAACAATGATACAAACATTACAGTGCGGCCGTCTGGCAACTTCAGCGCGAAACCATAGCTAATTTGCCTATAAACGTCAGGTGGTCATAATAATCTGGCCAATCAATATGTACGGTGTGCCCAAATGAAAAGGAAACTTTCACTGTAGCGCCGTTGTATCTAATCGAAGTTGGTAAATATGCTTGTCGATAAATGTAGCGTCATCCCGGGTCCCCACGTCCCAAAACAGCTCACTTTGCCATGAAGGCGGAAAAGTGATGCTCAGTTTCTTTTTCGATGAAGAAAGACCCATACTCCTCGACTGGCTAGAACGGAGTGAAATAGTTAACGCTGAACGGCACAGCAACACGTTCCCTGAAGCCGAAACGGGCCTTGAAAACAAGCTCTCGAAATGGATAGTGCTGCTTCAGGACAACGCTATGCCACTTGAGGCCAAGAACATCCTCCACCTGCTGGAAAATTTCGATGGGAAGTCCTAAAACATCCTCCGTACAGCCCCGACACTTCTCAAGTGACTCCTATATTTTTGGCCCCTTAAAAAGTGTTTTCATCGGTTCACCTACGACAAGGAAGTGCAGAACACCGTGTAAAAGGATCCGTATGCTACCCAGGAGTTTCAACATTGAAGCCATCATTCGTTTCTTACGCTCTGAGATCAGTGCATCATTATCAAAGGCAATTATATGTAGGCGTTATTAACTGTAATTAAAATATTCGTTAGATATAACCGTAGTCTTCTTTTCATTAGGACACATCTTTTGAAAACGTTAGTAGTTCTAAAGACCCCGTGACTGCTACCCTCAACTTCGACCCCACTGGGCCCACAGTTCATAATAATGTACATCTTGCCTACAGCAATCTGCATACATCCTTTACTATATATATACCAGATTGATCAGAAGGTCTCTAAATCTGTGACAATTTATAGTCTACCCGTCACAGAGCGAAGACGTGCTTGTCTGGAGAACTCTAGCAGACGTGTACAATTGAGAGTCAAGGGATGTTACTCTCCTACAGTTTCTCTGAAAGAACTTGAGCAATATCTGCAAAACAATGGTTGAACATTCCATTAAAAACAATCCATTCCAAGACGGATTCAAACAGTTTGGCAATCAAAAGGTGAGCGTACACCCTATTAATTATATTTTCATAGGTATTTTCATTATTTTTTCCTACCTCTGTACTTCAAGAGTAGCAAGAGTGGCCAGATTCTAAAGAATTCAAAACTTTACCAATTGCTAGAATCCGTCGTGAATGTGGCCTTATGAACGAGCCAGAGGGTGAATGGGCTGTGCTACTGAATATTTAAAAAGAGACAACCCACGCCTCACCCAGGATATGATAGAAAAGATGAAAAGAAAATGGCAGAGAAAAGAAAGATTAAAAGACAGGAAAGGAAAAAAAAGGCGTCCATTATTAACCATGTGGTTTGTGAATTTGGTAAAGAAGCTGTGAATATCCGAGCGCTCAAAGGAGACCCACATACTTTCCCATCAACTCGCCCACTCCTCAGAGGAGGCAGAAGCATTAGCGAAGTAGAGGTTATGTTAGGTTAAGTCAGGTTACGTTAGGTTAAGCCAGTAAAAACGATAAAAAAATGTTCAATATACTTTATTAAAATTCAAACTACTGCTTAACATATTTTCCTACATATTCATAATAATTTGATTTCGTCATCAAAATATTATGGTGCATATTCGCATATGTACATGATTTTCCCTCTGTCCGAATTTCTATAATCACACGGTGCATTATTTAAGCATGGGATTGTTGAGAAAAATAAATTTAAATTAGCACATTTTTCTGAATCTTTATTGTTGGGTTCTCCAGGACACCAATAAGATGTTTCAATGTCAAAACTCTTGCCACTGGTCAACCATACCCAACGCTCAGTGTCGCCCATATTCGATGCACTTGTCCACCATTCAGCCGACCTATCTGCAAAGAAAAATATATCGGCAATTACTTTCAGTCAGCAACCTATAATTTAAAAGATCTTTTTACAAAAACGAGCAGCGAGATTACACAATCATATACTCAAAAGTGAGCATTCTCTTCATTTATGGCCTACAAGGTGATCTTTCAATATGTCATTGTTGGACCTTGAGTCATTTCCGACCATGGGTTTATTGGTAAAAAGTGTTCATATACATCCCCTCTATCTCCCCGTTTTGGTTGTTTAAAGAGCGAATGTCCCGCCAGAGGAGCGTAAAAAATACCAATAGTCTTATTCATATAATTAAAAGCATTTGCTGACACTAAATAAAGCATTTTCTCTAGGAAATGAGAAGAACAAAAGAAAATTCTATACATATTCAAAGATGGTCTACTCATCTTCGACTCACCCGACAAATTTACCTGTAATCACACTTTAAATTATCTGTTTAATGCTATTTTTCCCAACTCCTGTCGTCTTATAGAGACTTCTTAACCCAAGAAAGCAAGCAAATTTTGAAATAAATAGATTTACATTATAAAATTTACAGCTTAATTTTATCAAATGGGGTCTCATGATATATTAAAACTTTGGGGGGGGGGGAATTAAAATACATACCTACAATTTGAGGCAAATGGCTTTCTAAGGCCAGTTTTTTTGCAATATTATCGATGCTGATGAGTTTTCCGTTAATCTGTGAGCAATGTGCCATCGCCTCGAAATAATTGGCATTTTCATTACTGAAGTAGAAGCAGAATCCGTTGACGTTTTCGAATTGGCTTGGGCAACATCTACCTTCACCAATGGAACTAGCCATTGGAACAAAGAGAAGTGAAATCGCTGGAAGAGAAAAATAACTTTTGAAGATAGAGAGAAAATGGGTTTTGAAATATATCTTATAATTTTTATAGATATATTATACAACACAATACAACTTATTAGTCGAAAACACTATACAATGCATATGTCATCAAAGTACAAGGTAAGAATAACTGGAATGTACAGGAATACAGTAAAAAAATAAACTTAAGAGTTATTTAATTTAGAATTCAATAAGTATTTCAGAAAGGTTCAGATACTCCTGAATGTCATAAAAGGGATTAGATAAAAGCCAGTCGTATACAACCAATTTGAATTTGTTTAGATTAACGTCATGACTGGTAGTTGGCAATTTATTGAATATCCTGATTCTCATTGAAGTACCAGTGCTGAGACTTATTTAGTCTACAGTAAGGCTGATCTAGGTATTGGCAATTTCTGGTAACATAAGAATGAATTTTATTTCTTGGAGAATAAGCATTTAGATTTTGTTTAACCCTGACCAAGCAAGTATAGATGTATAAGTTTATTACAGTAAGTATACCTTCTTTAACAAAAAGAGGTTTACAGTGAGCTAAGGAGTGGGAGCCAGATATAATTCTTACTGCCTTTTTTGCAACAATAATATGTTTTTAACATCCAGTACATTACCCCATAGGGTAATACCGTATAGGATTATACAATTAAAGAAAGCAAAATACGCACTTTTTAAATACCACTTTGGAATTAGGTTTTTTAAATGTCGCAATAGAAAGATTACGCTCGATAATCTGCTACATATATTTTTAATATGTGGGGCCCATATCAATTTCGGGTCCAAAATAATACCTAGCAATTTAACACTTTCCTGTAGACTCTGTTCTTTAAGCCTAGTATCCATACTTGGACAATTACCAAGAGTGAACAAAATCATCTGCAGTTTACTGGTATTTTGCAAAAGACCACTTACTGAGAACTATTTGTTACCTTCGTCCAGAATTTCACTCATTAAGTTGAGTGATATATCAGTATTTTTATTCGTAAAAAAAAAGTAGAATCATCAGCAAAAATTACTGATCTACAGCCAATATTACTAGGTAGATCATTAATTAGGACTAAAAACAAGACAGGGCCCAAAACTGAACCTTGTGGTACTCCATTCTGGACAATTGCTATATCAGAGAGTTTCTGATTAACATAGACCCTCTGAATACGATTTTCCAAGTAAGTTCGAAAGAAACTCAATTCCACTCCGCTTATGCCATAATACTGAAGTTTATTAAGCAGTATGTCGTGCGGAACACAGTCAAAGGCCTTAGTAAGGTCGCATAGCAATGCCAAAGTGCCAGCACACCCCTCAAATCCCTTTATCGTTTCTGAAACCAGAAGTTCTACTGCATCCACAGTTGACATACCCTTTCGAAATCCAAACTGAGAATTTGAAAAAAATGAGTTACTTTCAAAATATTCGGTAATTTGGCGTTTCGCTATCTTTTCTAAAATTTTTGAGAATGTTGGTACAGTACTAGAGAGATTGGTCTATAACTACATGGAGAAGTAGGATCTCCTTTTTTATAAATAGGCACCACATTGAGAGCTTGAGTGTCTCAGAAAACTGACCGATTAAAAAGCACTGGTTTATACTCGCTGTAAGAGGCTCTAGAATGAGAGGCAAGACCATTTTTACTAATTACTATTATATAAACAGATGGTTAAACAGAGCATTTAAATTACAAAAGACAAGCTAGAACATTGTAGACATATATAAAATTGATAAAACCGACTGTTCTAATAAAACCGATATATAATTGATAATACATGCACATAACAAACGCGATAGTTTACTGCTCAGTTATCCAGTTCGTAATTTGATTCTGTCGTTGCAATACTGCTACGGCAGAACTAATGACATGTAATGATATTTTCATTTTCGGACATTTATTCATGGAACATATTATTTCTTGACGTCTCAGAAATCACTTCCCAAAGTTTGTCCTCATAGTTTCTTAACATCCTGTACAGGGAATTAAAAACAATGATAAGCTGAAATCTCATTTGTAAATCTTTTCCACAGTTAAGCGTGCCTTTACAATCAAATAACTTTTAGTGAAAGAAGAACATTTTTGAAAATAATCTTTGGTATCACCTATTTATAATATGAGAATGTTTCAAACGAAATGTGCGATAAAAATTCGTAACACCCTTCGACTGACCTGTACGACGGCATCAGTGTTAGTTTTCGTTTGAAGATCGACCAGCAGGTGTTAATACGATGTAAAAACATCATACAATAAAACAGCAGCGATGTTTAGATGGCTACTCTACTTGCAACATTGTAACAAAGACGAAGAATCTTCTGTCAACCGTAAAGGGGTGCTTGGGGATGGAACCTATCAAAACTCTGCTATTGTGAGTTTCGTAATAGAGAAAATCGCCACAATGCAAAAGTGGATGAAAAAGTCACACTTCTGGTATGATTAATCAATGTTCAGTACACTTTATCGTCCCTGATGTTCTGCTAGTGGATGTTATGCCAACGGACTACATAATTGATGAATGAATTACGAAAAGGTGAAACAGATGGTTCACGATTGGCTACGGCCTCAAGCAAAATAAAAATTTTTTCTAAAGATATTCCTATGCAAAATAATTTATTTTTTGAATTCCTTTCTAATTAAATAATAAAAAACTGAATTAATGCAACTATTTATGTGATCCAGTAACTGCTAGACTCTTTGTTCTTTATCATAAATAGCAATACTCACCAAAGAAAAAATGTCCCTTCATTGTGGGAAGATGTAATAGTTTGTCATCTAAAACCATAGTTTATATAGAAATGTGTTATTGATTTATTTTTAAGCGTCATTCTCAAAGAACTGCTTCGTTAGTATTTTGATGACAGGATTTCCTACATGTGCACCATTTTGTATACATGAATACGATTCGTTTGCTTCATTTATACTCCTTTGAAATATGCTTGCGTAGAGCACTTTCATAAAATGTATTATGAAGCTTGTTCTCCAAAGAAATGCAATCAGTTTCCTTAGAAATGAGGACGGAAGAAAAATGAATCTTTCAAGTTTCTTTTTTCTTTTTGACTCAATATCCTGTTTTGCCTGTGAAATGAATATTCAGTTTTTGTCTGTAAAATTTTCCATCCAACATGGAATGGCTGTTATCTATTGTTTTACCAGTTTTATATTTTTTATATATGCTTTTAAGTCTATTTCTTGCTGAAAGATTTTATACTTTATTCTCTGGAGTTAGCTGGATGGATTAAGACTACTGTTTAAAGTGGGTACTTTGAGGGAGGAACTAAAATGTTTGATGTCAAGGATAACATTTTAATACACAGAACTATGCCTTATAAACAATACATTAGGGTAAGTGTAGGTTTTTGTTCAAAATACGAGTACTTGTACCTAGCCTCAGTTTTTTGAAATGCTTACTCAAATCTTTTATTATAACCTATTTTATGATACGCTCACAAGGTGTTAGAGATAATTAAAAACAGTGAAGGAGAAGCAGCCATTTATGCAGAGTCAAATGTTAGAAACGAGTTGAAACAAGAAATTAATCCTCCCGAGGAAAGTATTGGAAAGTAGCGGAAGCGCTGAGATCATCTATTGTTATCGTTTATCTGCTCTTTTTAACCAGATCCTCATTTTTTTTTAATCGAAAAATTGATTTTCTCGAACGTAGTGTTTAGAAAATGAAAAAGAGCTCTATCTTCTTTCGTTTCTCAACGTTTCCGATCGAATGACATATCACATGCAATATGTGGCCATAGTTCTAAAGACTGCCATCCCCCACAATTTCGACCCCACTAAGACAATTTGGTCCAAACTTCATAGTAATGGAGATCTTGCCTAGAGGAATCCGCATACCGAATTTCTCTCCTTTACATACCTAAATACGCATTTGGTCCCCTCTAACTCTTACCCCAGAAACTCCGACCCAAGTGGGCCAATCAAAATCAAATTAAGACTGTAAATATTTTTTTTCTCAGTTTAAAGCAAAGTATAAAAAGTGGATTTTTTAATATGTAGTAATTTTGTATTCTGTATGTAAAAAAATATATTTAGCAATTTTAAATTTTTTTCATATTTTTAAAAATTTCAAATTTTTTTTTGTTGTTGTTTCACGAGCATCCTTGTTAAGATTTTGTAATCTTTTGATGCATCCTTTTTCAATTCTGTATCTTTTGTAGATGTTGAGAATTGGAATAAAAAATATATTTATATTTATTTACATGTCTATAGTAAGCTACTATCCGAATTTCAACCTTCTAGCTCAAAAAATGCAGAAAATTTGAAAAAGGCGAAAGCTAAAAAATTTCCGACTATCATTAATTACTTGTTATATTCAGTCATGACACGTTGTTACGAGTTGTTTGATATAGTACATGGCATATCTTAACATTGAAAGTTACAACAGTACCATAAGATGCCATATGGTACCGTTAGGGCAGTGCTACTAAACCAATTCCCACTATCATTATTTACTCGTTATATTCATTTATGAGACATCCTTACATACACGTGTCATCATTTATCTGCTATCCTTTGTTACTCTTATATATTTGTTCATGACACGTTGTGACGATTTGTTTGACATATTACATGCCATATCTGGTTATACGAAATTTTTAAGGGGGTATCGAAGGCTAAGGTCAAAAACTCTCACCGGTAAGAGAATGATGACGTAATTTCCCACTGGGCTAACTACTTTTTTCTCGGTGAGGACGGCTAGACTAACCAGTTAGGCATAGCAGCATTAACTGGCGTTTCTGACAGCGTTAAAATGATGTCACAGTTTTATCACCGAGATTTCTGACCGACCAAACGCTAACTCTTCTCACTGGTGAGAGTTTTTGACCTTAGCCAAAATTGTACCATTAGAGCACGTACCTATTCACGCAATCTCACGTTCGAACTTGTTCGCGCTCTTTCTCATATTAATGGATTGGTGAAAACAGTGTGAAAAAGTTAATTAGTTTTCAAGTTATCGTAATAAATCATAAGCTGCCTACGAATAATAAAATTCTTTTGATTTGGAGACCGATCTCCCCTTTCAATAATCGTCAGTCAAGTGCATCCTGAACACGCATCATCTCCTTAACGTTTACAGCGCGCTCAGAGCCGAACCTATGGGCTCAACACGCGTATTCCCCATTACAAGGATAATTCGTGTCTTCCAGCAATTCAATACTTGCACTCTATTGCGACGCAATGCATTGTAGGAATTGTGTCTACAGACGGACGGAAGGACAGCTGGACAAACCGATCACATAAGCACACTTCTAAAAAAATGGGCTAAAAAGAAAATACTACATAATAAAATAAACACGCCATCACACTTTTACCTGTTTTTTAAAATTAGATTTTTTTACTTTTTACTGCACTTTTTAAAGTGAAAGTGTGTGCTTTAAAATTTTTATTTTCTACATTTTATTAATAATGTATGGTCTATTGACCTATCTTGTTGAAAATGAAGATTGTTGGGGTCAATGCCAAACCGTCGTAATATTTGATTCGACAAAGGATTCCAACATGTTGACATAACATTTTTCATTTATATTCTCTTTATATTTAAAATATGGCCCTACAGTGCCAAAACCACTAAAACCACACCAAACGGTCACTTCCCGAAACTCTTACAACAATGCATCGATTTAAACGGAGGTCATTTTTCAGAGTTGCAAAATTTTTATATTGGAGGCCCATCAAATGGTGTCCTTGTTTATTTGTTTTGAATACCATTTTTTTTATAAGCATTTGAAATGTGTCAGTCTGCTTGGCGCCACACTATTTTAATGACTGAATAGAATATAATATACTTTTACAGATAAAATAATTTTTTTAAATCTTGTAATCAATAATAAACCAACTTCCCGATAAGCTAGAGAGGTGAAACTTGACACACATACACAGGATCGATGACAATTTATGTTAAAGAAAAAATTTTTCAAATCGGTTCATTGGTTCGTGTTATAATGGTACTAATTCATTACTACGAATTGTTTGTTGTGACAATTGAACAATTCGTTATGGCGAGAGTTAAATGTATCTATTATTTATTGTTGCAAAATTAAGCTTTATTGTTGCCACTAAATAAAACATTATAAAAGCTTGGTTTGAAAAAAACCTTTTCCTCTTATCTTTTAACTTGGATAGTGTCCACTAAATTAGGTAATGCACTGTATACCTTAATATGTCTTTGCTATACAATTACACACAAAATTATAATGATATCTAAAAGCTAATAAATTCAAATTACCTGCAGGAGTAAACTGTTCATTGATAGAAAGATCAAGATTCCCTGAGTTCCCCTTTTTCGTAGCTCGTTTTTTCTTCTTTTTACTAGAACCAGGGATGGATGAAGGTTCTACCCTGCTAGAACTCATAATTAAACGAATTTGGTCCACAATCTAAATGACACCTTTCGCTTTCTTTCTTTAGAAGAACCATAGAAATTCGATGCCTTATCTACTTACAGCATCACACATTTAAGAGTTCAATGTACTGGATTTCTGTACGAAATATTGGAATGAGAACTCAATTTGAATTATACAGAAATAAAAACACAGAAACTAAAACTCTAGATTAGGAAAGTACGGCAAACCTTTTTCGCGCCGCCCGCAACTGCTGATTGGTAGAACGGCTGTCACGTGAGTTTGTCAGCCATTGTTGGCCCAAACGCAGCGATAGATACCATTGAAATGCATGTGGAAGATGCAATTTAGATTAAATTTGAATCCGAATAAGCAAAATTTCAGAATCCTTCAATCTATGCTCCTTGGAGGATAATAAATTCGTTAAAATATCTGAAGAAGTAATAAGAAGCAAGTACGTTTATATTATAACTTCATCGAATGGTATAGAAATGTTGCATTGTGCAGTTCTCAGACTATCAGAAAATAGAATTTTTTGTTGAATATAGTTCTTTTTAAGAAAATACAATTCAATATAACAAGGTTAAACTGTCTGTAAAATGTGGAGGCAAAGCTTGAAATAAAACGTCCATGTTATTTTCATCTTATTTTAGCAAAGTTTTTCATCACTCATCATTAAACTTGAATATAAAATATGAAATTGAATAACGAAAATTTGCTAGTTGGGTGAAAAAAAATATAGAAAATTTTAACTAGAAGTTTTGGATAGATTTTTTACGTCAATATTATAAACCTCCATAAATGAATATACATTGCATGTGTAGTTATTTTTTTGTATTTTTTTTTGTAATCAAACGGTTAGTTTTTCCAAATTATAATTTTTAAAATTTTCTATCAAAATATAATTATCAAAGTAATTTTTATATTTAAATCAAAAACTTAAATTTAATAGTTCCTATTTTATTAAATTATATCTGATATTTTTATAATTATAATTATACTTTTTTTTAATAATTTAATAATTTTTATAATTTAATAAAATTAAAATTGGTAAAGTGAAATTTTTGATATAAATATAAAAATTAATTTCATAAAAGTTTATTAAATTATATTTTAATAAAATTTTATAAAATTATATTTTGATAAATAAAATTACAAAAACTACACACAGTGTTTTTTAAAATTTATTAATTACATGTAAACCGTTTATAAAGGATAAATAAATAAAGTTAAAATAAACTAAAAACTGAATCTGGTTATCATTGAACTGCCTCAACGTTATCATTATTTATATGTAAAAAATTATAATTGAAAATAAAATTTAAAGAAAAATCAATAGTTACAGAATTTACTGATTGCCAGTTATATTTCCAGACGATAATAATAAGAAAATTTGCGAAAAGGATGCATTTAAGACGAATTTTAGAGGAAGCGTAACTCAGTTTATTGGGCTATTTGGGCCAACAATGGTGGATTTGGTAGCAGACGACGAACTTTGCCGTACTTTCTTAATCTAGAGCTTTTTCGTAGCTCGTTTTTTCTTCTTTTTACTAGAACCAGATGGTAGAACCTTCATCCATCCCTGCTAGAACTCATAATTAAGCGAATTTGGTCCACAATCTAAATGACACCTTTCGCTTTCTTTCTTTAGAAGAACCATAGAAATTCGATGCCTTATCTACTTACAGCATCACACATTTAAGAGTTCAATGTACTGGATTTCTGTACGAAATATTGGAATGAGAACTCAATTTGAATTATACAGAAACAGACTAGTTTCGCCATCTATTAACAAAACAATTAACTTTTTCTTAATACAATGAAAAGAAATCGAAACTTAGCTTAAATAAACTGTTTTCGCCATCTATTGCAGAAATATATAACTAATTTTATTATTTTCTGTAAAAAAGTTACATATTTTGTCAATAGATGGCGATACTAAGCTATATTTGCAGTAGGTTTCAGTTTCAAGTGATTGCCAGTTTCAGGTTGTCTGACATATTGGAAACAACAACCTGCTTACGCCATCTATTGATAAAATATTTAACTTATTTCATTATATACGGTAGAAACGGTTAAATTTCTTGTTAATAGATGGCGACACTGATTTTATATGTGCTATAGGTTTCCGTTTCAGAAATTTTAGTTTCTAGAAGGTAGCGGTAAACACTGCTCGTGTTCATTGAGTAGTCAAAGTACCAAGAGTGCATGAGGTTCATGCTTGACTCGTCGCCCCCCCCCCCCACCGGCTATGCCCAAGAAGTATGGTATAGTCCAGGAACCAAATCAACTTGAAATACTGCGCCTAATGCCCTCACAATGCAGTAATGTAATGTAATACCTGACAAAACTAATCGTTAGGAGGGTTGTAGCTTGAATGTGCGGTTGTTACTCTTGACTGTGGTCGTTTCAAAATCTTTCGTCGATCGGTAAATATGGTTCATTGCAGGAACTAGTACGAAGATAGTCGAAACCGATACAATGTCGCGTGCTTTAGTGGCACCATTATGATGTCGCCTATTAGGGGACCTCCAAAATTTTTAAGCTATGAGCAAATATAAAATTATTAAGTACGTTTTTTGACAATCTATAAATACAGTTCGATGATGGGCGAATTTGATTCAGTGGCACCGACGTTACCACTGTGATATCATAATGGTTGGTTGGTTCATTAGAAATTTTGGCGTCGACTACTAAGGTCATTTTGCGCCTTTTACACAAGTTATAACAGTACGCATCTCGGGGGAAACACGATATCATAATGGTACCATTGGAAATTTCAATGCTAAGCTATGGCTTGTAATATATCAAACCACTCGGAACGACCTGTCATGAATGAATATATAAGGCTAATTAATAAATTCCATGATGGCCGAATTTCATTCAGTGGTACCTATTCTAACAATACCATTATGCTACTGTTGGAAATTTTCGAAAATAAAATATGGCTTGTAATATATCAAACAAACTGGAAGGACATGTCATAAACTAGTATATATAACGTGACCATTTCCTGGACACTGAAAACCGGGACAGGAAAGAAAAAAGATGCTTCATGTATTTCTTGTCTATCTTCCTATTCCTTCGTATATTCCTTTACAGAAGACAAAACCAGACAAATTTTGGTTCAAAAAGTTCCAAAATATAATTCTTCACAGATTTATTCGGGACTCAGGACAGATAGCAAAAAATCGGGACAGTTCCGGACAATCTGGGACGTATGGTCACATTAAATATATAAGACCAATTAAAAAGTTCGAAGATGATACTTCTGCTAATGATACCATTACGGCACTATTGGAAATTTTCATTGCTAAGACATGACATGCAATATATCAAACAATCTGTAAAGTCCGCTTTCCATTTAGCGTCTCTTTAGCCTGTTATTAAATTCAGACACAAGCCCCATTGGTGAATCATCATTAATCCAATGGGTGACTCAGATGTCCAATCAATGATGGTTCTATTTTGTTATTTCAAATTACGTTAAGTCCTTCATTTATTTCTTAAGCAACTGACTTTCTGTAACTCTTTGTCTTCATCAATAAAATTGAAGGTCAAAATCTATGTATCCTGGTAAAAAGATGGGCTACCTCGGGACGTGTCCACTTAAATTTCCAATTTCAATTGTTAGACATTGAAATTCCAGGTGCCAACGCCTCCTTGTTCCAGAGTTTATACCCGACTGGTCCGCTGCACCCCAGAGATTGAATCTTACTTTATCGTCCGTTTCATAGTTTAATGGACACTACGGTTTCAGTGAATGAACACATTCAAGAACTTAGTGGTAACGTACATTTTATAACCAATAAATAAAGCAAATAAAAAAAAATCTGTAAATTTAAATTTACAACCAACAGTGACCATCAAACAGAAAACGGAACAAAGTCTTGCTTGTTACTTCAGTGGACACTTCGTTCACAAATTAAATTACACAAAATAGAAACTTTTAAAGTACAGATAATATTTAATAAATCTCCCGTTATTTTTATGACTGAATACTCTGTGTTTCATATAAATAATTAAAATTTGGAACACATGTGGATAAATGTCATGCAACGCAGAAAAATGTTCTCTCAGATTTTCAACTCACTCATCTTTATAAATACAGAGTGTAATGATGTCCCAAATTTTTTTGACTGGATTCAAATCAGGGCTTCTCGATGGCCACTTCATGGTGATGACCCCTTTTGTTTGTAATCACTCTATTGTTGGTTCTCAAGTCGTTCATTAATGTTGTAGACCATCCGGTTCATCTAAATTAATTTTTTTTTCATCAGAAAATACAATTTCCATCCAAGGCTTTTGTGCTTGGGCCCATTGCAACCGTTCCTTTTTGTATCTTTGTAAGATCTGGGGTTTATTCATCCATTTCATATACTAAAGGTCCTTGTTACTTGAAAAAATATTCTGAAATTTGCCTAATTGATTTTTCCTTGTGTGCAGTAGATGTCTGACCCTTTGGTAATCATCCAATTTCTGCTTGGAACTTTTTCTTACAAACTCAATGGCATTATTTTTAGAGTGTGATTATTTTAGTCCCTATTTATATTAGCCTAATTTCAGAGATTTGCCTATTCAAGTTTAAAAAAAAGCTTTACTTGTATTTACATTCATCTTGTCCACTAAAATAACAAACAAGACTTTTGTTCCGTTTTCTGTTTTATAATCATTGTTGTTTGTAAACTTGAATTGCAGGTTTTTAGTTTATGTTTTCTTTTTCCTTTGGTTATAAAATGTACGTAATCATTTAGTTTTACTTCCTGAATTCATTCATCCACTGAAACCGTGGTGTCTTCTAAATAATCAAATAAACTGTACATAATTCTCTATACCTGGAAACCATTAAACGTGTTCATATTTCACCACCCCCCTACCAATTGAACTTAAGGCTACCAAGGCCCCTACGAATCGTTCCAAGACCCCCGGGAGGAGGGGGGACGATAACGTTCACTTTGAGAAACACTGATGTAAATCGAAATACATCAGACTCATTAAAAGCCTTATATTTTTTTCATTGCTTAGTCTTGGACCCTTTCTTTTCCAACATTTACAGCAATCCACCTTTCAAAATGGTTTTAGTTTTTTTGTCCCGTTAGGGGTAGCCCTTTCAAAAACATTACTAAATTGATTTCTTCCTTGTTCTGTCATAAAACTTATGGCAGTCTCTTGTAAATTTCTGCAAATTTGTAGATACATTTTATATTATTTTTAAACTGGTGTTTAAATTATTTGTTTTTAAATTTAATATCATTAGGAGGTTTACATCCAATACTAAGTCAATTTAATATTATCAAATGAATAACACTTAGTTAGTGTCTCTCTCATCACTTTAAATTCTTTAAATAAGGATAATAAAATAAGAATTATATAACTAACACTACGGCGTGCTTATCTGGTCTTCTGGGTCTACATTTGCTTAGGTAAAGCTTAAAGTTACATATAATGAAGTTCTTTGTTCAGCATTCCCTTTACGAAAAGACCATTCGATCACGCAAGTTTGCAATGAACTGAACTTACTGAACTTACAATTAAAGCTTGCCAACTGAAAAGAACTAGTCAAAGCTCTCCTAAAGACATCACATCCAACTCGACTGGCTTGCCTTAGCACCTAACTGTATTTACCGTATTTACCCGAATATATCCCGAGGTTTTTCTTTTCAGAAAAATGATAGATCTCGGGTTAAATTCGCCTGCGAGGAAAAAAATTAGTCAAATCTAAATAAATAACGACTAGAAGGTGATTCATCTTGATCCGGTAGCAAATGCATGAATAGTCAGAAGTTATAACTATGAATAAACACTAAGATCGTTCGAGGAATTCCACACCATGCCTGATGAATAGCACTGTCCAGTTGTGTGAGATTTGATGCCTGTGGAACCAGCTGCTGATGGCTCTTTCAAATTCAGATTGAGATCTGGGGGCACCTAAGTAAGGTAAAGTCTCATTTATGTTCTTGAAACCACTCCTGCACAATATGAGCACCGTGGCATGGCGCATTGTCTTGTTGAAAGAAACAGTCTCCATTAGATTATGACGTCAACATGATAGAATGAACTTGATCAGCAATGATACTTAGGTGTATGTTATGTTTTTTAGAAGTTGTTCCTAAATCATGCCAAGAAGTAGTAAGTTTATCGCTTTGGTGCAAATAAACGCCTCATCTGGTTTGAGGCGGAGGGGGGGGGGGGGGCAAATAAACGCCGTACCTCACGTGGGTGTGGTTGGCTATCACGTACATCAAAAAGTTGCCGCTGCTGTATATGGTTATCTTGAATTACGGTGTTTTGAACGTGAAGGGATGGTTTCCAGGATATCTACGACAATTCCTAATTTGATCCATGTTTATTCATAGAAAAAAAAATCATTTAGATTTAAATAATCATCTGAAAAAAATAGAAGTTGGTTTAAATTTGAGAATATTTTTTTTCCCACGAAAATGACCAAAAAAAAAGGGGGGGGTCGTTTTAAATTTGACGTTGGGATCTATTCGGGTAAATACGGTAATTTTGCCAATTCAACCTCCCTTTATCGGTCTCGGTGGCTCAGCGGTTGCGTGATCGCCTCTGATGCCCGAGTACGCGGGATCGATCCCGGCCGAGGACGACGAGGATTTTTCAGGGGGAAATCCTGAGATCACGCACTTCCTTCGGAAGGGAAGTAAAGCCGTTGACCCCGTGTAGACGTTTGCCGGCTGCAGTTAAAGAACCCTTGCGAGGCAAAATTTGCGGCCCCTATAACGCCGTCCTGAAATGACCATAGCAGTTGTAAAGGACGTTAATACCAAACAAACCAAACCAAACCAGTCAACCTCCCTTTTAATTCAATCTCAACTTTACGTGTTTTTGAATTACAAAGGACCATGACTTTGAATGGAAATATGAACATCATTATCAACATATTCACAGAATACTATTAACCTTTACGCTAACGTGTTAACAAACCATTTCAAGTAATATTCAGTGACTCTGTCCCGTGCAGAACGCGTAATAAATAAATAAATAAATAATTTTACCATTAATACTTATAATCAGTTAAATTCAACCTAATTAAAACTAGCCTTCAAAGCTAAATTATTATAAGTCCTTATTACCTCTAAATTTGCAATTAAGATGAGATTATCTGTGATGTATACTTTATGGAATTTCTATGGCTTTATGTCAATGTTCGATTCGATTAATAATTGACACAGATATTCCTATCTTAAGGCCTTTTGCGTAGGTGGATTTTCTTGGAGAGCCATTTGACGAATCTGGTTTCCTGGGAGGGTCTATTTTCCGAAGTTTTTTTTTTCCTGGGTGATACTTAGCAGCGTTTCTATGCAGTTTTCGCAACGCTGTACTATGACGAATGCATTAAATCTTACATCAGAAAGACCTTTTTTTCTTAGCTTTTCCAGGAAACTGCAATTGGTTTAGTCATTTTGTCTAAAATAACAAATGTTTTCACACAGTTAGTTTATTTTAATGCGCATAACAGAAAGGCGAGGTTTGTTCCATTCGGGCAAGAGGTCAGAGGAGAATCAATCGAGTTAATTTGAACTCTTTGTAAATATTATTATTATTATTATTATTATTATTATTATTATTAGTTCATTGATAAAATGAATCATTGTTCCAATTTAGCTGGTACTTGAATCATTATCATTTACAATCCTAATGACGAGCTTGATATTGGAATATGACAGCAACAAGTTGTACATAACGCAGACAATAATCAGTTAGTTATTAACTAACGTTTTGAATATACTTAGTTAATTTTGAATGTATAAAATAATAAAAGAACCATTAAAGGTATTTAAACAGTATGACTGGGAGATAATATTTAATTATCTAAACTTCTAAAAGAGCGCGTTTGAATTAAAGTCAAGTCAACAAACAAGTGATTCATTTGAATATAATCATCAATAAAAGAGGATATAATTATTACGAACTGCAGATCACATATGCCATAAAATGTAAACAAGAAACTTGAAAACATTAAGAGGAACCTAAGTAGCGGGTAATCATGGAGAAAACAAAAAGAAAAATTCTCGTTTTGGGATTTCTGTGTTACCTATCGGGATACAGCTGCCGCAAATCTCAAGAACGTAAGCTAGACAATATGTAATAAGCAAATTTATTTCTAATGGTTTTAATGAAAATAATTTTTAACGCATAAGTATCGTTTGCCACTTGCAAAGAATTTTAATATCTATAACAGTAGATTCCGTTTCAGGAATAACCTGTGGATTCCCAGGAACCCCAGCTAATGGCGAAATTCAACCATCACTCATGGATGCTTATGATATTGGAGAGAATGTCTCTGTAACTTGCTATAAAGGCTACATACAAAAGGGCACACGCTGGATTACTTGCAATGAGCAAGGATTGTGGGATAAGCAATTACCTTTCTGCGGTATTTTCTCTAGTTTTAATCTCTAAAAGGAGTATACGTTAACATTTTATTTAATTATATAAAAATTTTTTCTTAGTTATTCATTATCAATAAAAAAATATAAATATATAGTAATACGAGTACTTGTAAATCAGCTTTGTTTACATTTTTAAAATTGTAGTGATAATTATCGCTCTATTTTATCTAAACTTGTTCACCTATTATAATTTCATTAATGCACACAGTGAACAATGAATTAGGAGCATGTGCTTAATATTTTATTAGACCTCCTTTGGCCCAAATTACAGCGTGTATACAGTTTGGTATAGAGTCAATAAGGCGTTGAAGCGCAAGTAAATCAATAGAAGATCATTCCCTGATTTCTCGTAGATTTGTTGGAACAGTATACGTCGTTCTAAAATGTCCGAAACATTCTGTATAGGGTTGAGATCTCGGCTCTGGGATGGCCAGAATTAACGACATTTCATATCCGCTAAATCACTGCTGGACCGTACGTTACGGACTTGGTTGCAAACAATGTCTAGTGGAACGCATTTGAACTCCTATGAGTATCAGAGGACCAGTTCCATACAAGCAGAACAAGCTCCATTCCGAGTAATATTGAAAAGTATGCTGGATCCATTGCTTCAGGATTGGCATTCCTAACAACAATGGTATCCAATTTATTGCAGCAAATTAAGTAAACAAAAATAATAAGTCAACGGTTATCATGTAAGAACACCACTATAGACGAATTTTCCTGATCTTTGCAGATATCAGGAGTGTTCGTATAGGCGGATTTCGATCCGCTTCAAACCATGGTTCTATCAGATTAGATCGTTCGGGAACATACTTGGATAAAAATCATTTTGTCAGTTTTTGGACAGTGGATTAAAAGACGGTCATCTCGTTCATGAATGAATGTGTTTGAACCACAATTACCTCTTTTAGACAAAAGGCAAGGATCATTTGTTCCAACAGTTGAATGCTCTGGATATCCCACCTTTCGGGATTCCAGTCAGCTGCTTCGTCATCTTGGCTCCAGCTAGACGAGCACTAACAATGCACCCCTTTCGAAGTTAATTAAGTTCTTTTTCTCCATGCTGATCAAGTTCTAAAATTAGACTCGCCCAACTCCTTCTTTAATAAATATACGCTTGAATCGCAGACCTCAAGCTACTTTGCATAAAAACGGATTAAAACAATTTTACAAATTTCACACATTATTGTAATTTATTGGCCATTATTAGTAAATGTACAGAGTGAACTAAAATAATAGAGACAAACTTCAGGGGGTGGTTCCTCACAAGAAAAGAAGCAAAAAAAAGTTCATATCCACATATATCCGAAAATGGCGATAATTGTATGAACCATCTCCCATACCAATACAGACTGTGTTTTTTTTTGCAGGCTGTAACGCTATTCGGGTACAAGCTGGAGTATTCGAACGAGTGCGGCAATCCATGATGCGACTTGTGAACGCTTGCACTGCATCCCAAGGAAGCCACTTCGAACAACTTATTTAGCGTTGACACAATTACTGCCACAGTAATGTCATGTTCTGTACTAATTGCTCTATTACAGACAAATCGTCCATTTCCGGACATATGTTCATAGGAGTTTTTGTTCCTATTCTGGTCAGCAATCACTTCCTGGCATTTGTTTTAGTTCAACTTGTATATGTAATGTTTTGATGTTATAAATTTCAATAATATGTAGTGAAGAATTTAGCTCACGAAGGTTTACTGAGTTACACAACAAATGAATCAGTCGACGGAGATCCTAAAACATGCGTCGAAGCTAAGAATAGAAATTCCGAGGACATATGGAAAGTCAGCCTGCATAGAAAATATA
Source organism: Rhysida immarginata (assembly GCA_023313115.1). NCBI lineage: Eukaryota > Metazoa > Arthropoda > Chilopoda > Scolopendromorpha > Scolopendridae > Rhysida > Rhysida immarginata. The sequence continues at coordinate 152,205 of JAHWFO010004016.1, read as the reverse complement.
AAATATCAGCAATCCATTTAACCATTATTTCAAATATTAGTGAGTTTGAGTAACATTTTTGACACCTAGATTTTATAATTTCATATTAGTTCACACCATTTCATTAAATGAAGATTTATAAGTTCTTTCCGTCTATTTTCGAATAAGATTTTTTACTTGCTTATTTTCTTTTAAATCGTAGAACATTCTACCAACTTATCAGTTGAGGTGAACGGCTGTAAAAGAAATTTAAGTAAACAATTTGGGCATTATAAAATAATATACAAAATAATTATTCCAACAAAATTCTTAATTTTTTCCCCTTCTACCCATATAGCTCTCCAATCAAATGAGAGTAACTACGAACTACATACGTTTTGTCTAAATAATACAAAATTTGTTCGAGGGAAAACTGTTCAAATAAAAAGTCAAGAAATGCCACTGAAAATCTGCGAAGTGCAAATATTTGAAACAACAAATAGTGAGCTTACCATGATCCTGAAATATTTATCGTATTCAATATTAAAAATAGCTTCAAACTTTTGATTGGCGTTATTTTTTTTCTTCATACATTAACAGAATTTGAATGCGGGGAACCTAGTTTTCGACCCAACTGCTTAACGCGCGTAATTACGGAAACTAACCAAAAAATTGCCTACTACCACCCCAAACAAGGCTACCAGATTACGAAGGGGTTTGCACATCGTACATGCAACAACGGCACTTGGAGTGGATTTTCTCCTACTTGTGAACTAATAGGTATGTACGGGTGTTAATTTTTTTTTTCTGTTACCGACGGGCGGTTTCTTTCGCTTTCAATAATAGGAGGGTTATATTGAAAGTAAAAGCATGAGATCCTCATTGTTCATTATGGAAAATGGCGGAGACATTACTTTCAGTACAGTCCTCAAAATTTGCCGACTGATGCGCTATACAATTTTTTTTGTTCACAATTCAAAACAAAAATGTGACTATAAATCAAGGTCTGCACATAAACCTTTTAAAACTTTACCATTGCAGATTCAAACGAAACAAAACCAACTTACATAGTGATTAGTAAGTAGTCCCTTAAATGTTTTTTGCTGTATAAAATATATATATACAGGCCAACGAAATAGAAACATCTATTATTATCTTATTAGGAGATAAGTTATCAGAATCATTAAGGTGCTATAGTACTTGTAAGTCAATGGAAGACTTCCAGATTTGTCGCAAAAGCAATCCCAGTATGTACCAAAAATTCTCTATGGCACTGATATCTGGACTCTGGGTCTGGGTAGATGTGTAAGGTTTGAGGATTAATTAGCCAGAATTAGAATATTCAGATTAATTGTGTAAATGAGCTATTTTATACTCTCGTTCATAATTGTCTATTTAGATTTGGAATTAAGATTTTATAAAGTTTTAGAAGGATTTTATAAAGTTTTAGTAGAATTAAATAAAGTTTATTATTTTAATTATTTCTTTTTTCTGCGCTTGTTAAGAATCGTTTTTAAGTGCCACTTTTGGCATTAATCGCAAGGGGAGAAAGTGAGATTCATTTTACATCTCATTGTTTTAGTTGTTGGTCTTGTTTTCAAGGACCTAAAGAGTATTGCCAGAGTTAGCTAAGTAAACAAGAAACGAATTTGAGAACAGGATATGGGATAGAAAGACCACGAGAAAGACAAGGTAAGGATTGAACTTTGGAATCTGAAGTGAGCAAAGAGACAAGAAATTATCACGTGAATACCAAGAGCTTTTTAGTATAGGAATAGTTAGAGAGGTGTCTACGGATTTTGATTGACAGGGAGATTCACCTTTTTTTTTGGTGGATGGTCAGCGTTTCTAAACGCCTGATTGGTTATTGAAGTTGGATCTGTCTTGTCAGTAGTTCTAAGTGAAGAAGACGTTAGTAGTGATTTAACTTTTGTGATAGCCAGTTGTGCGGCATCGCTACTCAATTTTTAGCTTAATTCGGCCTTCATCTGGTAATTCAAATGATTCCAGATGAGAAATTCTAAAAAGTAGAATTAACTCAAATATTTTAAGTTTTAGTGGTTTAATTTAAGTTCACAACAAATTTATCCTTGTGTTCGCTCGAGTCGAGGATTTTAAAGAGTATCCGCCTAGCTGAGAACCAGCTCCATCAATTTAAATAGTTTTTGGAGACCAGTATTAGTTGGAGAGAAGGTAACCAGCCCCAAAAGGTACATAATTTCATCGTGGAAGAAGGAGCCTAGCAGAGCGATCTACCAGCCACTTCGGAAGAGGAGTCCACCCCCCACCCCCGGACGTTTCGATGTAGCCAGAGAGCGAGAAAGACATCCAAGAGCGGACAGAACGATTTCTGTTTCATTTCATTACATTCATATTTGGGAACGGATTATTTAATCAGACAGATAGTGGAAAGGACAGATACATTTTACATTAAAGCAATATATTTTTCATAGAGAGCTTAAATTATACTCTCCCTAAATTCTTATCTGATCCAGACAGACCATTTACTATATTCCATTAAATCTTAGAAATAATGCATTCCTCATTTTATCGAGGTTTGTATTCAAAATTAAATTGTTAAAGATGATATCATCACCAAAACCTTGATCTTTCTGGATAAGGCATGCTGGAGCCAATGCTTTATAGGGCTCCTGCCAAACCCTCTGCCAACCATCGGTACAAAACAATGTGCATCGTAATTCGCCAGAACACATCCTTCCTCCAGTCTTCAGGCTCCAGTGACGACTTTCCAGACACCACTGTAGACGAAGTTAACCATTTCCTTGCAGAAATCAGGGGGTTTCGTACATGTATGCGACTGACGAATTAGATACGCTTCAAATCATGGCGCATTGTTCTTACAGATATGGACGGGGAAGAGCCTTGGTTAAAATCATTTATTAATTGTTATATAGTGGATATCCTGTTTTTCTATATGGTCTCATTGTCTGTACCCACACATTTAGAGAAAAACTGTCTAAATATCACACCTTTCTAGAATCTAGTCACCTGTTTCAATCGTGGCCTCAGCCAGTCGAACTTAACTCTATGATTTGATTCATCTATCTCCTTCTTAAATAGAAGATAAGTACACGCTTGAATCATATGACCTCAATATGTTTTGCTTAAAAGCAGATCAAAACAAATTTAAATATGTTTCATACATGTTTCTAATTCATGGCCTGTGTATGATACTATATTACTTGCAAAATTTTAGCCCCTTCTCATATACAGTCTTCTATCGAATAATTTGCTGTTTAAACATACATTATATAAACTGGTGTTTATAAATTTTTTTCTTATATTTCCCAGATGTAATTGATGTTATTATTACTATAGTAGTCTTCACTTGTACAGGGTTTGGCTTATTGCAAATTCTAGCATATTTACGAAGGTTAGTAATACTTCACAAGCAACAAAATATATACGGGGTTATTCTAAAAGATGGAGCAACTTTAAATATTTATTTCAGACATCTCTAAATAAAGGAGGGTTCAAAGTTTAAAAGCTCGTCTATAAGTTCTATTCAATGTCACATAGTAGCGCCATTTGTTTTTAAGAAAATGGCGATGCCCACAGGAGAAGTCGTGTTGTGTACTACAGTCTACGAAGCATGAACCATCGTTAACTTGTTTATGGCGAGGCGATGTTTGTTGAGCCGACAGCGGAATTCACATTTCACTTGAACAGTGGATTCATACTTGGCAAAAGATTTATCCTGTGGCGATGTCTTTATCTTTCTATAAACAAGAATCAGCGCCCTGTGTGCTATCGAATGAAATGTGGGCAGGCGTTAAAACTTGGAAGCTTCCTCTCTCCATTGATATGCGTAATGTGGTTTGTCTTTAGAGTTCGTTTAGAAGTATGCTTTTGAAATCTTTTTGAATAACCCTGTATAATAAAACTCTGTACAACATTCAAGTAAATTATATGGGATTACATTTACAGAATGAAACGTAGGTCCACACTTCAATGTTTTTCTCAAGAGAGAGTGCGTCATTGCAATCCATCAGAAAATTCAATTAACATCGCTATTCCTTTGGATAATCCGAATATCTGCAGATCCCAGTCATTCGAAGAGTAAGTCGCCTCATCAAAAGATAATCTGAAAAAAAATGCGTGAAAACAATAACTTAACTTACTTTTTAACAGGTACAGAAGACCAGAAGATTACTCGAATGACGAGAATTCTCGAGAATTTTCCTACCTTACTGGAAGTAGCCAAATTTCCACTAGAAACCTATACGACAGTACTTCTTATGTCGATACTTTAGGGACATATGGGCTTTATCATAGCGCAGAAAATTTTGGAGAAGATGATATTTCAGATTGCAATGAGTATCTAATACTCGGTACAAATTTCTTTAACAGAAATGAAAACTTGAGGCAATCTATTTGATAAATTCCATTGACGACTTGATGACTGCAACGGGGTAAATTCTTGCATTAATGGTGATGTTGGTCAATGGTGAATTCATCAGAAACAGTGGAAGAGTTGAAGCAAATAAAAATACTACTTAAGCCATTCAAAATGTTGAAAAGTTTAGAATACAAAAAGTACCATTACTTTATTTATTTAGTTACAAATTTTGATAACAATCAGATATGTTTAATATTAAAAAATTGCTTTATAATGGCATAATAATTTTTCCTAGTCCTTCAAGCATTTGGTAAGCATCTTTCTTTATAATTAAATTTATTCATAATGTAAGCAGAGTTGAAAAAATAAAAGAATCTCTAATCTACTTATAATTTTACGTACCACTTAATGATAGCCACAATAATCAGAAACATTTTTTAAATTAATTTTCTTCACTCGTTAATTAATAGCCAGTAAATGAAGGGAAAACCTCTTACCCCCGCCGGGTACGTATAGCGAAGGCTATGCCTTAATTCTTACTGGCAAGAATGAAGCTAACCATAAAATTTATCTAATATAACATACATGAAGGTAACTAAGTAACTTAAAATTATCACTAACACATGTTTGGCAACACTCGATCTCTCCGACCTACCATATTTTATGTGAGTGAAATGCTCCTTCCAACTTTTCATAAAGTTTCGAGAATATTTCCCGACATAGTGTTGATCACAAGAATCCCATTTGAGCAGATAGATTTCCTGCTTTTCCAGCGATGGGATGGCCTCTTTAGGAGCTTTTAAAGAATTCCACTTTGAATGCAATCCTTAAGTTGCAAGAGTTAAAAATCCTTTTAAGATCTTTAGCAAGTTCTGGAACATAAGTTAAACTAATTTAATTGGAGGCAGTTGTTTCTGGAGTTAGAATTCTGGAATCTTTTCTACATTAAGAAGCCTACAGTGAGATTGTATCGAAAAAGCCATTCTACCTTGCTATGGATTTGAGGTCACTGAATTCAGTTCTGTACCTTTGGTGAGATAAGGGAACTGAAGATGTATCATAACATGAAAAATAGTTACTACTGTTACTAAAGAAATAATATTTACGGACGAATAGAAAATTCTAACGGTAAGAAGGTGATGATGTATGATCGTCTGAGGTGAACTTGACACATCAACAAGTTAGCTTAACTCAGTAAAATATTTTTCACTGAAATGTAGACTAATTTTATCATAAGAATTTTCGTAGATAATAATAAATTTTTTACTTTAGTGTGATATTCAAATTAAAGATAGAGAATCGAAAACTGTATCACCAAACGCGAAAGCCCTAAAATAAATAAGCCTATCCACTTAATAGACTTTATACAGACGAACAATGGTTTCAGTACTTTGTATATTGGCGTCTACTTGCATACTGTGTTAGTTGCCTGCTTATTGGTTTTACCATTTTCGTCTGTCCTTCTATTTGTCTGTCCCTTCATATTGTCTCCATTTTAAAATTAGGAAAGTAGCTTACATTTTGTTTCGATTTGCTATTGGGGTCGGAGTTACAGAGGTAGGAGTTAGAGGGGGTCATCTGGGATAACGTCTAGCACGAAAAAAAAAAGAAGGAAACTGACGCGTGCGATAGTAATGGTATAATGACAAAAGATACCAGTAGATCAATTGCTAATCGAGCTGTGCCAGAATCGCTTTTCATTTTAGCTGCGATTTCACTTAAAGGAATAGCACGCATAAATAATGCTCCATTTCCTGCCCGTTTTTGATTGGTTGGACGAGTTTTAATTATTTACGCATGCGCCAGTGCCCTTTTTTTTAATACGGTATGTAAAGGAGTGAAATTAGGTATGTAGATTGTCCTAATGCAGTCAGGATTAAGAGGTAATGGTCAGGAGATCTTTACAAACTGTTAACGCTTTCAAATGGCAACATATGGCCTGTGATACGGCATTCGATCAGTAATGATGAGAAACGAAAGAAAATAGAATTCTAAAAACTACATTCCTGAAAATCAATTTTTTGATAAAAATGGTTGGTTGGTTTACTAGAATTTTTGGCATCGACTACTAAGGTCATTTTGCGCCTTTTACACAAGTTATATCTGTACGCAGCCCGGAACAAACACAAACATCCATACCCACGGCGGGATTCGAACCCACGACTAGGTGGACTCGAGAACTAGTAAGCCTTCGCCATAGCCCTCTCGGCCACCTGGCCGGCTGGATAAAAATGGAAGTTGAAAGGGGGGGGGGGATAAAAGGGGTATAAAATAGATAAGGGATAAAGATTAAGATTTTTTACTGCTCTTTTTTATCTTTTCTTTATCTCTTATTTTTAACTATCATTTCTCTAGCCTTTTAAAGGGGACATTTCTCTTATTTTTAACTACCTCCTATCTATTCGAGAATATGGCTAAAATGGTGGTTAAATTAATAGTTTGGTCCTTCGATTCTGGTCACGGCAACAAAATATTTAATTTTAACCATCATTTTGGCCATGTTCCTTAATAGATTAAGACGTGTGCGCCTAATAAAAACTTTACTTGCCTTTTGATGCTCTATCCGAATCTGAAGTCAAAATCAAAAAATTCGAAAAAAAAATTGGCAACAGAACAATCGACTTATTCAGTAATCGTGTTTTTAACAACATTGAAAATCTAGTGATTCATAATAAATAAACATAGCAGGAAAACATACTTCCATGCCTGTAAAGTATATTTTTTTGTATTCTATTATACTTGAACGACTGATAACTATAATTTCCTCATAGCTTCAAATTCTTGGAAATGTAAAGTCAAGACTTTCACGCTTTCCTTTCAACGTTGCTAATCTATGATCTAAAGCATGTTTTAGAAGAAAAGCAGGATGCAAAAAAATTACGTTGTTTGGAAGAAGCAATGAAATAGGAAGAGGAAGTTCTAAAATAAAATAGCTGAATGATATCTCCATGACGGTGTTAAATGGATATCCGAAGTGCTGTTCATAAGGCTCAAGAAACGTCTTTTAGATAACGAAGAAGACCCTATCTGACTTCTCATACTGATTATGATGAAATTATAACGATAACGTTAATCAGACTTAAGCTAGTTATTTTTACATTCAATCATCTAAAACACGACTGCTAAGTGGAATTTTGTTATTGAGAAACGCAGGAAATGTAATCTATTACGTCATTCCTTAGATTAATTTTTAACCGAACTCCAAGCTGCAGGAAGTCTCATTTGATTATTTAAAAGCTTCTGCTTAAAAAAATATAACGAACAAAAAAACGTGTAACCTTCTTATAGATTTAATAATATTTAATGAAAGCTACAAACATAAATTTCATGTTTATAAATCATCTTTGTAAAAAATCCTAGAAAATTCTTCAGCTTAGATCCTAACAAGGAAGGAAGGTTGTGATTCTTTTTAAAACGAAAGTTTTATCAGGATATGTTAAAAACGTCATTAAAAGGAACCAGACTATTTAATAGAAATCATAATGAAAATGCACGAAATGCGTTCAATTGCAAATGCTTCACATCTATGTAACATCAGAAACGCAACTATGGAGATAACTAGAAAACTTCTCATTTTTGGAATTCTGTGTTCTTTACAAAGTTACACTTTTTGTAATTCACATAAAGGTAAGTCTTAAGATAGTTGCTAAGCTTAGTAAGTTGTAAAATTTAGAATATTAGCAATTTTTTTGTGATTCAACGTATTTTTATCCAATGTGAATCCATCGATAAGAATTGCTGGACTTTCAGACTTCAGCGACATGTTAAAAAAAATATTTTTCATGCCGAATTCTAATTATCCCAAGAAAATATTTCCCTTTCAGCTATAACTTGCGGCTACCCAGGAAGACCAGCTAACGGCAAAATTCATCCATCAGCAGTAAAGGTTACTTATGAAATTGGAGATGAAGTCTTCATAACCTGCAATGATGGCCATAAAATGAAGGGTCAGAATTCGATTAAATGCGCTGACAATGGACTATGGGATAAGCAATTGCCTTTCTGTGGTACTTTCTAAAATTATTCTACAAATAGCGAATATAATATCGTCTGATTCAAAATGGATTTTGTAACTTTAAAAGCAAATAGAAATTTACTCAGATTGCGTACAGAATCGGTTGAGGTGTGTTTTTAAAGCATTTAAAAGCAAGTTTTTCAGTCATTTTGGTTTGATGTGATTTCCGTTCGTGATAAGGTAATCATCCATCTGAAGTCAATTTCATTCCAAACTCCAACAAGTATATCGGGCGTAAATTGGATTTTCTGCAACTGGAGCGTAAATTCGATTACTCAGGTCTTGAACAACAGTTAAAGTGCAACAAGCACTCGATCTTTAATGAAACTCCATAATAGTTTCTTTGACGCTGAAATGACGTGCCCCGTTCTTGTAAATAGTACAGGCATACACCTTGGTTACTTTCATCTAAGTGTGGAATGAGGAAATTTTCGATAATTCTAGAAACACGATACCATTTATGGGTTTCTCCATGAAAAAGAACGGATCATAAAATTTAAATTCACAAAATACACTTTAGAGCTGCTATAAACATGCTCGAGAATTTTACGTAGGTTTTCATAACTCCAGATCTTCAGTTTTGGGTGGTCAAATTGCCACTGGTGTGAAAAGTTGGCTCTTTGCTAAAGACTACTTTATCCAGGAATGTCTCATCGTATCTCAATTCGACCCAACGTTTCCGCGTAGAACAATATTGATTTTTCTACGGCAAGTTTGTATGACTTTAGATGTAAACTTCAGCGTAATATGCGCCAAATGGTTGTGGTATGCCGGTCCCAAGATACGCTCACTGCTTTGATTTTTTAGGAATATGGGCACTGTTCTGTTTGAGTTGTTCTATAGGCGATCTGCTGATTTTGCTTGTCGAACAGAACACTCGACCTTATCTAAGGTTTGGTGCCTAGAGTAAATTTTAGGCCTACTTGGAAGATCTTTACGAAAATTACGTTGTTTCGTGCCATGAAAACACACTAAGAGTACGTTCCGCAGCATTTCTGGGGACTGATTTGGTACTACAGCACTACGCGAGTCAAATTCAATAATCTTTCTTCTAAAATGATATTTTAATCGAACCTGTATGTCATCTGAATAAATCTTGATTTGCTTTTAAAATCGTAAAAATCCTTGTCCAATCACACTGTATGTAGTCCAATGGTTTTAAGTTAAATCTTGATTAATGACTTGCAGTTAAGAATGTGGCGTACAAAGGAAAAGCGAGTCTAAGATCAGCTAAGAAAAAGTTGAACTCAAATCTGGCTGTTGATGGAAATCTAAGTACATGCGCCGATACATTATACGTAAGACATCAGAATATTGGTTTAATAAAACTGGATAAGGAATACAAAATTTCCTCCATTCATCTAACCATTAACTCGAGTATCGGTAAGTATTAATCGATAACGCTCGTTAAGATTCGTATAACAAGTTAAGTTTCTTCCAAATTCATAATCAATTCACTATTTCAAAACATGCATTGATTATTAATTCTTAACTCTTTATGTCCATAGATAAATCAATTAACGTATCAGTTGAAGTGAATGAATGCGAACAACCTTTAGGTAATTTATCTTGTGCGAACTGCTTAACCTATTCCTACATAAATCTTATATTTTAGTTTCAATTTGAATTCTTCTTTCCTATCCAGCTCTGCTACCAAATACGAGTACCTACGATATTCATACGTTTTGTGCAAATAAAACAAAATTTGTTCGAGGGAGTGTAGTTCAAATAAAGAGTGGCGAAATCCCATTGAAAATTTGCGAAGTTGAAATATTTGAAGCAAAAAGTGAACTTCTGATGATCTATTAAAATCATTTTTTTTATTATTGTGCTTAAAAAAGTTACTGTATACTATTTTTTCCTCTACATTTCTTTATAGAATATGAATGTGGAGACCCTAGTTTACAATCCAATTGCGAAGTTACCATAGTTATATATAACAGTCTGAATACAAAACTAACCATTGCCTACTATTTCCCTAAAGAAGGCTACAAAATAACGAAAGGATACAGTCGGCGTGTTTGCATTAATGGCATGTGGAGTGGATTTCCTCCGACTTGTGAACTAATTGGTACAAATTTTATTAATTAAAAGTATATTATGAGAATTATATAATTATTTACTCAATAGAAATCATTCTTTGCAGTGAAGGATATGGCGAACTCAGATATGGGTGTCGACAAGAATCTTAATATACTGAAACCTGATGTCGAAATAAAGAAAACAAATGAAAATAAAATCTGCCAACAACGGACTGCATACCCTCCAAATGGTTGTCCACTTGGTAAAAAAATAAATATAATTATTATTTCAATTTAATTTAATTTTAAAATTTATCTAAGCTAACATTTAACCGGTGAGTAATACTTTTGTGCCTCCACAATTTTGTCGTTTCAGATCTGAAAGAAGGAAAGCGAAATTATACAATAATTTGTAAGTATTGGCCTATTTTCTCAAGATAAGATAGCTTTTAGTAATTAAATTGAAACAATTTTTGACTTATATTTTACAGATTTGGGATTTTTTGCCTCTACAGCTCTAAGCTTCATAGGCATTTGTACATGCTTCTTGTATGCGGTGTACATTTTACGAAGAAGGTATTACTAATCTGCTAATATTGATTTATAAATACAGGATGGAAGAGAATGTGTTCTCTTCAAATAATTGAAGGACTTGGGGCATTAACAAGATAAGCCACCTAAAAAAAAGCTTTGAGATATAACCATTATTGTATTTCAGATTTACACTAAATCAAGTATTGGTAGTAACAGAAATCACTGAATTGTAGTAGATGCTATTCAAGAAACACGATAATGTTATCACAGATTCTAAAGGAAGTATCGGGCGAAATTTAAATATAAATAAGCAAAAGTTTAGGCAAAAATGTGGCTTGCCTTGTTAATGCCCCAAGTTCTTCAACTCAAGAATGAAAATGGGTATCTAAAATCTCTCACTGCAGACAAATAGGAAACGGCGGGTGGCCATCAAATAGAATCTGAATTTACAAATTAGGCCAGATACAAATTCCATTTTGCAAACCATAACAGTTAGGACAAAATTGCAGAGCATGAAATTCTGAACGAAGTCCCGGTGTTGAAGGTAACGCTGTTGTGAACCACTATTATGGAAGGACTTGCAAACTCGCTAGACTGAATCTGACGACACTGCTAAATGCTTACACCTGTCGACTTTCGTCAGAGTATAAGGTTTGCCCCTTAAGGTAAGGGTATCAATCGTGAGCCTGGGCGATTGAGCCTCCAATGTGAGATTCAAAGATTGCAGTCGGGTGTGCCATCGCTGTTTAAGCGAAAATTTTGAATGTCTGTGGCCGAATGGAATGGTTAAGATTTAGAATGAACCCCACACCAAGATTCTTCCGCATTCAGGTACGGCCGGAAAGAGGATCAAATAAAGTAAGATAGACTCGAGTTCTTTGGTGTAACGAAATGATAAATAAATTTATTCATATAAGAAATAATTAAAATTAATGATATTTAAATAACCTTCGACCTCTCTATCAGGGTCGGAAAATTGAATATTAATTGAAATAATTGATCTAATCATGGTAAAAGAATCTCAATAAAATGGCATGAAGTGAAACACAGAAAATAATCATTGTAAAGTAACTCAGGAAATGTACGCATCAAAAGAATTAAGCATAACTTTGGCAAATGGAAAACCCCATTAAATAAGCAATTGAATCAAGTAGAATTTAATAACGGCAAACAAACCCCATAAAATGTAATGGCAAAGAAAAACGCTTTAAAATGGCCAGGGACTGAAAATTAAGGTCTAGAAACTCACGGCTCAAAACGGAACAGCAACATCAGCATCGGAGTGGCTGGGCATCGGGCGTGGCTGGACGTCTAATTTTGGTCATCGCTCGTCTACTTCGTTTGGCTGAACATGGACTGCGGTGGCAGGTCATCTCAGGAAACGATCGTGGGACAAATACTAACTGGTCAATTTACAGGACAAACGCCTTGTTAACGCAGGGGGCACCGCGATAGAAATCACGTTGCAAAAACCTCGATAATCGAGCAAAACAAAAAGGAAAACTGGTTGCACCGACTTAACATAAAGGAAAAGTTAACTAAAGGAATTTTGGTATTCCCCCCGTGCAGAATGCTCATTGATGGTCATCGGAAAGCAATGGGTTTTGCTACCAACCGAGAAAACTAAGTCCCAGTAAAAGACCCTTACACTCGTCGACAAATCTATATTAAGGAGCAAGAATCAGTAAAAGCCACTGGAACGTCTTGCAGGTGCAACAGCCAAGATCATTCTCCCAGATCGAGAAAATTCAACTTTCCTCGTCCAAACGGGAATCGAACGTCCGACCAATGAACGATTGGTGACGTCACGCGGGTCATCCGAGATGCCCCAAGGTTTGGGTCAGCCGGACTTATCCGCCCGCACATCTGGCTCGAAGTCTAAGGCGCCAAACAGGCGCACGGCCACCTGATAGAATCTAGAAAGTTCCAGAGAAATGCCAAAAGGCAATAATGCTGTCAACGAAGGTCCGAAATAGCCCTGGGTGGTGGGGGAGTTTTCTATTCTTAGCATAACTACTTGCCCTAACCCAACGGCTTGACAATGTCAAAATACAATGATATGACAAGAAGAGAGGGGGGGGGGGGGCAAACGCTCCTTCCGCATTAACACAAGCTGAATTGCCAAAGAAAGAGGAAGTGAACATTAATCCCGAGGCAATAAACTTATTCAGCAGTTACACGAAGAGCAAAACAAAGATCTCAAAGGGTCCCCATTAAAATTCTAACTTTCTAAAAAATACAGAAAGCTCAACTCGTTTTAGTAAACGTTCAAAAGAATATTAGATACTTCCTTCTACAGCATAAACTGCTGTCCGTAAACGTTAATAGAAAAAACAGTTCAACAAATGTCCCAAATGCTTAATAAACAAATAGCTCAAAATAAAACGCGCCTATGAATTAATTAAACGTGTAAGGTCTGAACCTTTACAATTATAAATGTGGAATTGATGGGATTTTAAAAGAAACAAGACAGCCAGACATCATATCCTCGTATAAAAAGCTCTTGTTTTATTCCCAGGCTGGTTCCAGAGCTTAGAAAATGAAACCAGAACTGAAACTAAAGTACTGCATTAAAACAATAATTACAAATGCAAACTGGGATTGAAAAATGACTGAAACAAAAATGTGTCAGACACGATCTTAAATGAGGATATGTTCAAAATATCTTCCAAATCTAGCAAGACACAATTGGTTAAGAGTTTGGACAGATCTATGTACTACCATCAGGATATCAGGGCTTTCTAATAAACCATTCACCTGATTTTGATGAACTTTATTTCTAAATATTTAAAATTTCATGCTCTACAACTTCGTGATTAGGAATTTTCTCCTATCTGTTAAGTAATAAGATGCAATTTGCATTTTTGGCCTAAATTGCACTTTCAGGATCTCATTGGTTGAGTCATCAGATAGAATAGGCTCATACGCCATTTCCTTTTAAACTGCATTAACAGATTTCAGATACTTATCTTCAGTTTTGAATTATTTGAGAAGGCGTATCTTCCAGACGTTCCCTTCTATCCTTAAAATCGTTATTTATGTATAAATGAATTTTGCTTCCAGAATGAACTCTCGACCCACGGTGCAAACGGTCTTCTCAAAGCATGCGAATCCCTATTCGAAGTTTCACAACCCTCATTTCGTCATTAACGTAAACAATTTTGATTAATAGTGAATTTGTTTGACAAGTTTCATTACGCTATTAAATATTATTATAAGAAGTATGGATATTTTATAAAAAAAAGCATTAATAATTTAATTCTCTTAAACAGGAACAGAAAATCAAGACTGAGATCAGTAAAGATGAAAACATCTGAAAATTAACATTTATTCATATCTTCTTGATACAAAGCTATTACAAATATTATTTATAACTTCAATAAATAAACTTTGGTCACACTATTAAGTGATGTAAAAATTTTTAAAAATAAACAAGAAATTAACCACTTTGGCTTTATTCCTTGATGCTTTCTATGTACATTACATCTTACTCAGAGCCAATATGATAGTAAAGTCCCTTGAACCGAAAATTTTTGAATAATTCAGAACAAACTTAGTTAAATTTTTATGTAATGTTAGCAGATGACATACCTCATAGAAAATTGTATGACATAGATTGCACCTGATCTTTAGAAATGTTTCCTCTAACCTTTACGTATTATGAAAGGCAAATAGCTTGAAGGAATATCTATTTCTTCGGGAGATATTCATATTTTTTAGGTAAAGGGACTTTACATTTGTAAATTTCGTCGAAGTTTCTAGATATAGAATGCACTGCTTCAGACTACTTCTCTGATTCATTACTAATAGGCCTGTATCATGCAAAATTTTGAATTTCGATAAAGTGTGATCTTCCAAAGAAGCGAGCTCATACAACTAATGAGATATTGCTCTACTGTCGATGCGTCGTACATGATATTTGCAGGATGAACTTGGTCCTAACAATATTCAGGTAATTCGTGGAATGCCCAACCTTCCATGAATATCAGGGGACCAGCTCAATATTACCAGAAGATCCCTACCAGAATCTTGATAAGGCATGCTGGATCCCTTGCTTCATGGGGCTCCCGCCAAACCCTCTGTACCAAAAAAGTGTATTGTGATTCATCAGAACTATCATCCAGTCTTCACATTTCCAGTCACAACGTTCCAGTCACCAATAAGGACAAACTTTTTTGTGCTTTATAGAAATCAATATTTTTTATAGGCTTCCGACTTCTGGATTCACTTCAGTTCCGGAGCATGGTTCTGTCAGATATGGTCGGGGACATCCTTGGTTTAAACTATCTGTCAATTATTGCACAGTGCAGGTCCTGTTTCTCTGATCTCGCTGCTCATGACTAATTGTCTGTGAGCCGCAGTTACCTCTTATAAATAAAGATGAACAGAGTACTCTTAGAGATCTCACCTTTCGAGAACCCAATAGCTGCTTCGGCTTTCAATCAAGTTCTACCCTACGATGATCAAGTTCTGCAATTGAACCCAACCAACTCTTTTTAAGTAAGTTCGCAAATGAATCACATGACCTCAAACGGTTTTGCATGAAAATGGATTAAAATATATTAACAGAGATATTGCTAATTCATGAGCCATATCTTAGAATAAATTAATTTGTGCATGTAGTTTCCTATTTAGATAGCTTAGAATAAAATTTACAATATGGGAGCTGACATTGTACAGGGTGTCCAAAAAGTCTGATAACATGGCGGATATCTCAAAGTTGGCGAATAGGCGAGATCTGCTGACTGTAGTCTATAAGTAATAGGGGGAAGGGGACTTCATTGCCGCACTCAAATTTGACTTTGACCCACAAATTTAAAGTCATCCATTTGCTAACTCGAAAACTATTAAGGACACAGAAAAATTTCCAATTGCTACCCTGTAGAAAATGAGCGAGAAAGAGTCACTCAAGGTCGTCTTGGGCTGGCCAGGTTAGCTGAGGTTTCTAACACATTTGAATTGCAGTGAAACACACCGTTGGGAAGGCTCATTAAAAATTTGACCTTAAGTGACTCTTTCTCGACCATTTTCTCAAATCTTTCAAGGGGAAGGGCGTGATTAAAAATTGTTTTAAGACTAATGTGGTGTGGCTCTACAGGATAGCAAATGGAAATTTTTCTCTATCTTTAATAGTTTTCGAGTTAGCAAATGGATGACCTTACATTTGGGGGTCAAAGTCAAATTTGAGTGCGGCAATGAATCCCTCCGCCCCCATTACCTATAAACCACACTAATCAGATCTCGCTTACCTGGCAGCTTTGAGGTATCTGCCTTGTTACCAGACGCTTTGGACACCCTGTACAGCTGACATTTATTTACCTCAAAGATATTTTTAAAAATATATAAATTTATTTAAATTGGTTGCATTAATCTTGCATAGAAGGAAATAAACCCCAACTTACTTCTCCGAAAGTTGAATAAAAATATTAACAAGGAAGCCAATTTGTTTTGTCATGTTTACAAAAATTATTTTGTTAATCATTTGTAAAATTACAATTTTAACAAAATTCCTTTCTTTAACTATTGTTTACTATTTAAATGATTAGTAATTTAAGAATTAATGAAACCGCATCTATAGTGTATAAATATCAAATATTTTGTGTTGGCAATTCAATTTTGTTGAAATCATGAGATGCGCACGTTTGCACCTTAACCAGGAATAAATATTATGATTCATTATAAAGATCTCTCATCACTTCTCAAAGAACATCATGGAAATAAAAAAGATAGGAAATAGGGAAAAAAGCAATCGACGTCCACTATTAATAACACGCTGAATGTGTTCAGTAATAATCACGTTTTTGTTAGCAACAGAAACGTTACAGATAGCTAAACATGGATTTCCTAAGGAAAATATTGCTCCTGGTTGATACTCTGTGTTGCTTATGGAGTTACATCAATTGCGAACCAGGTAAGCTATACAATGGCTGAGCAAATATATTCCTGGTACTAGATTAATATTAACGTTTTTAAAAAAGCTAAGTTTTTTTTCAGATACATGTAGCGTTCCGATTAACCCACCTAATGGCAAAATTATACCACTACGAAAAGAGTTTTTTAATATTGGAGAAGAAGCCTACGTAATCTGCAATAAAGAACACATATTAGAAGGCCCAGAGTCAGTTATATGTGATGAAAAAGGAAGATGGGATAAGCCATTGCCTTTTTGTAGTAGGCTCGATATGAATTTTGTTTTTCTTATTCTAAAGGTGGCAAGATACAGGGTGCAGCAAATGTAAAGCTTACAGGATGTTTATTCCAAAATTTACTTTAAATATCCAATTATTTAAAACAAGAAATTTAAGATTCATATATCCCTTTTAATACGTGATATCTTTATAAAAGAATGGTTCGGTTTCGTAAACGAATAAAATAACCATTTACCGTCAAATAAATGTGTCCAAGTTTTGCTGACAACGACTACATTCTCCAAATTCATAAGAATTTGATCCGCTTCTTTCACAGGGCTGGATTGTCCATGCTACAAATGACGACGATAACCTTCTCCCATGGTTCGCCGGACGTCAGCCAAGCGATTATTTCCTTTAGGGATTTGTTAACGAAAATTTTTACGTATCACCATTACCCACGTCCCTCCAGGATCTTCGTGGTCGTATACCACTTGCACATCAGGTATGAGAGAAATTTGATTATCCTGTTGAGATGTGTAGTACGATATCATGGCTACGACTGGCCTGGCTGTTTACTGTAGTAGTCCCACAACCCTCCGCATTCGTTGGTTGAGTTACTGGGTCACGGTTTTCCAGGCCATTATTTACTGTCTGCAGATATGTATAGATGAACTTTATTTCATATTTCTCAGCGACAGTCACGTAGCACTCAAGGGCGTTAAATCTTCCAAGGTAACTTCTAAGCTTACCTTGGAATGTCGACAATTCCTGCAGATCCTGGCTCTAAACAACAAGGGTTACGTTGCAATGGGTACCGGGGAACAAAGGCATACTTGGTAACGAGGTTGCTGAGAAGTTAGCCAAACAAGGTGCCGATTTATTCCTGAGCCTTACTGCGGAATCTCTAAGCAAACCGCAGTCAGAGAGATTAATAACATCTGAGACATGTTAGGCTCTTGATTATGAGACCCTATGAGAGTCTAACATTCAGGATTCTACAACTCAGTAGAAATAAATTACGGGTTATCATGGGATTTCTTACAGGTCACGATTTACTACGTAAACATTTACATAGAATGAGAATCCTTCGGAAGTGCAACGATGTACGAAATGTCATTTGGTGGAAGAAACAGCCCATCACGTTCTTTTTGAATGTGTCGTCCTGACACATATTAGACACCTCACGCCAGGTTTAACCTTTCTTGAAGATCCGGTGGGCACTCTGACTCGATTTCTTAGTGAATCCGGCTCCCTCTAGGTTTTCTTGGTTCTTTTAGGTCTGGGTGCAAAATTCCTTTGTAGGAATAGGCGCCTAGGTAATCATTATTAGTTGAGATGTGTCATACGACTAAGGATGCAAACACGGAAGGACTATGAATAATGCATCTGAAATTTGGATAGTAGCTCTTCCAAATGGAGCAAGTTACAAACGTGTAGAACGGGAAAGGCTATTTCACGTACAAAATTAAAGATGAAAACCCTCTTGACCACACATTAAATTAGCAGGTCTCACTAGATATATAAAATATGCATATTGTCATGGGACCGCACATATGCTCCACTCTATACAAGTTTTTGGTTTAAAATTATGCGATAAGAATAAAATGAGAAATTATAGAGATAAGTTAGATAAGACTTACCTTACAACACCTAAGAATATGTATAACTAAAAGTCGAATTTTACTGTAAATTAAGTTCAGTACATGCCGAAACTTTGTTATTGCAGAATTAAAAAGAGAGAGCTCAACTTTTAAGGGAATTTGTAAGTAATAGTTTAAATATAATTTCTATTAATTATTCGATAATATGTTTATAGTTGAAGTTTAATATATTTCGTAGATTTAGCTGGCTTCATTATATCAGCATTCGTGTTCACGAGTATCGGTTTTGGCTTGTTCCGTGTAATATCATGTATACGCAGGTTAGTAATATATTAGAAAAACACTAGTATGATAGGAGACTCGTTGTAAATATTATAATTAAAACCATTACTTTTCAACCAAGCACAGAAGAAAATCAAAAAAGGTGAATTCTCGTCTTTCTGAACATGCTTACTGCAGCATCAGAGGGAGCTACATTTGTCACGGCCAAACTCAAGAAGGTGACAACATTTTCTACGACGACGTTCTTGAAGCAGATGCTCATCCTCAATACCTCGAAATCATTGAGGACAGCAATGCCGAAGACGCCGGTGGATATCTAAAACCAATACGAAATGTTAACCGAGACGGTATCTATATATCAGAGAGTTCCCGTAAATTCTCTCTGAGACCTTTGTCATTCCGGGATTACAATGCCTAAAAGAAGAAATAATAATCGTTATACAACAGCCGCAGAATGTTAAGTAAAATTTCTTTCCTAACAAGCGTTAGTTAATGTAAAAAGTTCATTTTAGTTCTTTGCATGAAATAATTTTTTAAAAAAATGTCATTTAATTCTTTTTAAATACCTTCATCAGAAAGTAAACTTAAATAAATTTTGAATAGGCAATAAAAGTTCGTTTGTGTTCATTTTCCTCGAGTCACTTATTTCTATAAAATCAATCTGTATGTCAGCTTAGTTAATAGTTTGAATTTTAACACGCAAGTGTTTCTTATGCTTCTCGTGCAAAATCCGAGTTTCTCTTCGTATACAATACAGCTATTTTTGCATACGCAGATAAGATCTTTACTTAGCGGCCTTCCTTTCGAAATCTCACCATCATCAGCAGAAATGTTGCTCACCTAATTAGACACTTCTGGAAATTATTCTAATTTTTTTGTTTGATCCATAAACATCTCAACATTGGTTCTCATCTTCTGCAACAGAGGTTCCAATCATGCTTGCAATGGACCGTTGTGTTGGCGGATTTTCTGAAAGGACTCAGCCTCTTCACTGTTAGCCTTCTTTGAAGAACAAGGGTGCACTTTTCGATTGTTTGGATCTATTTGTGTTTTGCTTTTGATAACTTGTATTATACTATTCTTGGAAATAAGCTTTTCCCTGACATTGTTCTAGTATTCTGAAATAGAGTAAACAGCAAACGATTCAATTTTTGAAGGCATTTTGGCAGCAAATTGAAGAACGGAAATGATAAGTATCATGCATTTCAAACCCGTCCTACGATGTTTTAATAATCGCCACCATAAACATGAAATAACCCTACATATTCCCTGCTTTTCTGCTAAGCTTATTCATTGCAGCTTCCTTTATGCATGCATCGATGTATTGATTAAATAGCCAAGGGGATATCATGAATGTTTGCCTAACACTCTCCTCAATACTAAATTTTCCTGGCATTAGTTTTTGAATCAACATGTCCGGTTATTCATACATATCGTTTTACAGAACATTGGCACCATATTCCTTTATCATCTGCCATATTTTGTTTCTATTCACTCTGTCATACGCTTTTTTCAGATTTAAAAAAGTATAGAACCTTCTTTTTATTCACGGAGACACCCCTCCGCAATCATACCCAAGAGAAAATCTGATCCACACATCTTGTAATATTTCTGAATCGAAATAGCCAAAGAGGTCAGACCCAAGTTTCTCTTTAAGACAAAGAGAAGAGGGGACCAGAATGGAATCTTCGAGAAAGATCTGATGTAAAGATTGTATCAAAGAGGGACGAGCTGTTTTCAGAAGACTGGAATCGCAAGTTCCTCATATGAATGAGGAGGACAGGACAGGGCTCAGTTTTATATACCAGGCCGTATCAAAACAGTGTCCAACTTTAGGCTAGGAAAAGAAATCCACGTCACATACTTACTTCAAATACTAATCTTCTTCAAAATAAGATCCTTAGAAGTTCACACAAACTTCTCCTTTGGCATTGTTGGAAAATTATTCAAAGTCCTTTTTCACTTGCATTTTTCTGATGCTTCTTCTGCAACATAAAAGCTCTTTTCTTCGATTGGCATCTTGAGACTCGGAAATAATCAAACGTCGGCTGGGGCCAAGACCGGGGGTAATGAAGCTGGTGAACCTGCGTAATGCTGGTTTAACTAGAAAGTTTTATATTAGGTTCGATGTTCGGTCAGAATTGTTTGTACTGAACAAAAAGAAATTCACATTTCGCTCTTAATCTCTGTAATTATTACTCTTCTATCACTATTGCTGCATTTTTTGGAGATTTTTGCTAGTTCAGAGAGAGACTGTTAGAACATTCGTTATCCTCGACCGATTTTCACTCATCTTTTTTAATATGCGTAACACTCGTATCAAGTTCACTTTGCGCAGTTTTCACTCCAGAGACAAATGCCACGAGCACACGGTACGTATACGTTTATCAAAACTGCCTTACAGCAAGTGAAAGTCATTGTGTTCACGAAAATAATTACACCTTCGTAGTGAGCCACAAGTTCAAATCACGAGTTACAGTAGTCCCGTTCACGCGCTATAAAGGTGCACTAAAATAAATAAGATTTGATACTTTTTGATCAGACTTCCTACACAGATTGACTCACGTTTATGTTAACGAAATTGGAATGCTTTTTATTGAAATTGAAACCTCTGGCGTCGCCATGTGTTGGCCCTGCATCTCGACGATGGCATGGCATGACATAGAAGTTTCCACTTAAGAAGTCGTCCGCAACTTCAGCAGAATGTTATTAAGTCAATAGCCCTGAATCCTTATTCTACGGCCATCCTGTTCGTGAAGGCAACCGTCGAATTTTGTCTGTGTTACCAATTTTCCCCACATTTCTCCCGCCAGGCGTCGTTCAAATAATTACCGTGCGCTGGTCTTGCGCTCTGCGATATGGCATAGCAGTAATTTGTGAATATTGGCCGTCGTTCCATTTGAAAACCTTAGTTAATAATGCGACTTACAGTTGCCTGTGATACTCTAATGGAAAAGGCAGTGCTGCAATGGGCTTTGGGATTCACATTTTCGATGCTTACCTTGACTTTCCTTACCACTTTAGTAATGCACTTTAGGGGTTGATTTTAGTTCTTCTAGCAGGCGACATTTGTTTAGCTGGCTTGATATGTTATATCGCCTTAAATATAGTAAAGTCATGTTTTTTCATTGGTCGATTATCCGAGAATATGAGAATCCTGCGTCGAGTTTTTGGACATGAGATCGCGGTTTAGTAAGCATCGCTCATACGGCAAAATTGCGTAATGTCAAAGCCTTCCAATGGTAATTGCTCTGATCTTACGCAATTTTGACGTATGAGCGATGCTTACTAAACCGCAATCTCAAGTCCAAAAACTCGACGCAGGTCACGTATCCAAAACTAGATTATTCGCAGTGGCATTGTTTCTCCTAAGCGTAAAACAAGATATTGTTACTTTCGGGAATGGCTTTACATGGCAATAACATAGACTCATGAACTGTGTCTATGTTTTGCATAAACATGAATCAATCTGTGTATGTGATGTTTCAAACTTTGATCATTCCTAAACAATCGGTTCACTGTAAATTGTAAAGTAGAATCTGATAAAGAGGCATTTCGCAATAAATCTTCATTATTCATATTATGAAACAAAATAAAACAATAAACCTTCTTTAAAAAGAGTTAAATTACTGTTCCATTTATTTAAAGTTTTTTGAAATATACATGTTAAAATGAAAACTTCCTTAAAAACACGGAAAATTAGAAGGAACGGTAACCAGGGTATTTTCTTATCTGACTACCGTGACGCAATATTTTATATTATATATAAACCAATAGTAGTTTAGTCGACTTCTACGAGAGTTTTTCGGATCCATTCCATCGACTTCGACAGTTATTCTAAAACCCGCTTCGAATGGAAATAGTGATTGGTAGATATTAAGTGTAATTTTCTCTTCCGATAATGAACCCAACCAACAAAACTGTTTTAAATGATTCATTAGAAGCAAATGTTGAATTCCTTTGAAACCAACACTTTCTTTCAAGTCGGTCCAATTAAACCGGGGGTACGAGAAATCTACGATTATTTCATCCATTAAATATGTATTCAACGTCGTATTTAAGTTTTTCGCCAACAAGGTATAAAATGCACTCACAATAATAAAATTGAAGGTGTGAATCGAAGGCAAACGATGAAAATGCAAAATTCTCAATAAAGGAAGATAAGAAATTATGTGACCAGGAAAAAGGACAACGGACCTTTGAGCAGCCGAGTAACTGCAATCAATGAAAAGGGCCTGTAACTGAGAATGTTCAGCGATTTTATCATACAAGGGAAACCTCAGTTCTGGAAATAATAATTGGGGATAATTCTCTATAGATAATTCTTCTAGTTCTTTTAAGCCTTTATATTCGGACTTATCTAAGAACATAAAAGTTGGTAAATTACAATGTAAATGCTTGATTTTTTGAAAAGTCACGACAGATGATTCCGTATCCTTGAAGCCTAATTCTGCTGCATATTCTACAACTGGTTTTACATGCTGATTGTTATTAGTGACATTCATCGAACCCTTAACAAATAACGAATTAAACTGTTTTTTCCTAACTGAATGGAAATGCCTTAAATCAAAAACCGGTTCAAGATTCAAATGGTTTTGAAAACGGAAATTAGTTACGGTTTCCGATTCAATAATAGACTGGAATAAATTTTCTAAATTATGTTTCGCTCTTTTTTTCTCGGTATCATTTATTTCCAAATAAGACGTATCTAAAAATAAACCGTCCTTAATTTTCTTCTTTTTCACAAGATCATTCAAAAGACGTATATAGACATTCCAATCTACAGAATTCGTAATAAATTCGTTAATTTGTAAGCTCAGTCTGTTAATTACCTTGTCTTTCCAATGTTCTTTCGTTAATTGTTTATGAAATGAAAGCAACGGTTTCTGACTACTCCCTGCTCTTATCAGAAAGTTTGAAGTTTCATGCTCTAGAACGAACTTAAAGCTAATGTCTTCCGTTTCGATCAAATCAATTGCAGTCAGTAGTCCAGGCCAGTCATCCGTTTGAAAATTTTCGACGATTACAATCACAAGATTTCTGCACTTTAATAAATGTTGCTCAATTTTCCATTTGCCAGAAAGTCTTAAAATGATATGATCGAATGTGGAAGGAACCTTGATAAACACTAAGCTCTGTGGAAAAAGGTGAATTGTTTTTATTAATTGAGATTTTAATGCATAATTCAAGATATGGGAATGAATTGTTGACTGACAGAAATTCCAGAAATCAGCTCTGTAGGCTTCTTTAGTAGGGAAGTAAAAAAATTGTGGAACAAACGAGGGCAAAATGTTTTGGAATGAACTGAAGAATTTATCTATGTCTAGAATTTCCTGCAATACGTCTGCAAACTGATTACTTTCTAAGTTGAACCAATAAGAATATGGGAGCAGAGCTTCGAATAAAAGTGCTGCTTTATCATTCAATAAGCCACACAAAAAAACATAAAATAAAGAGTCTTCTGTAGGAAGAAGACCTTCTTTTGCAATTCTTCGTACTTCTTTAATAAAATTTTCTTCTCCGTCATCTATGAGCACACCATAAGCATAAAAAGCAGATAAAAATTCGAGGAAACTTTTATGAATAGGTTGATAAAACATTTTTTGGAAATACTTTACCTTTTTGGAATTTTTAATCAAAAATCCTAACCTCAGAAGAATCTCATCATTGCAATTTTCAATAATGTCATTTTCTTCCATAATCATTTCATGTTTCAATAAATTTTTCAAACTATAGTTGCCAAAACATTTTAGCGACATAATACAATTATGGATTTCATACTTGGAATTTACGGATGAATTAAATATGTCAACTTGATCAGTGCTTTCGATAAGATTCTCTCGAACTAAATTTCTCCGGACGAGAAAGTTGAAAAACTCTTTAAAAATTAGAGTTTTGGAATTAGGATCTGGAACGGTTTCTTCATGTAACAAACTGACAAGTAGAAGTAAGAAAAGTGGGCAGTCAAACATTTCTCTTATCTTCCACTGGTACATGCTAACCACGTTATTTATTGCACAATCTGATGAATCATCAAAATATTTCCGAACAAATTTTCCAATCTCCTCCCTCTTCAGGCCCTTTATGACGACCTTCCTATTGAAGAAATTCAATTTGTCAAAGTCGTTATCAGACTTGTGCATTGCTCCAGCAGACGACTTTGGTGTCATCTTGAACATTCCCTTTCTCGATGTTACAACAACAAACATTGAAGGCAAAACCTTCTTCTGAATTAAAGGGAGCAAATTTCTTTTGTGCTTTTCACTCACTTCGTCAAATCCATCCAGCATAAGAAGGGTATTGTCCTGGTATTTCACTATACACTTAAGTATTTCATCGGGGGAATATCTACATCCTTCACATTCCTTTATGAAAACTGTTTCTATGGAATCGGTTTCGAGAAAGCTGCGCAATTCAAATAGAAAGACCATTTTAAACTTTAACCTTATGTATGTTTTCTTTAACCCCCAGTCACTCAATATTTTCCAGCACAGCGTTGTTTTTCCAAAACCAGCACCACCTTCTATGAGAATCCTAAAAGGTTGGTCTTCATCCTCCTTGCCCTTTCTAAACATTTGTTCCAACGTAAAAGCGGGCTCATTTATTAATTTCCCGTCTATAATTTTATGCAATTCTAGATTGATAAAAAGGTCTTCTAAAGATAGCTTTTTATTTTCTAACCATGGTGGTTGAGGAAGTGTAATGTCTCTGTAGGCTCTCCTCTGCATTCTTGTGATGTCTTCTCTCAATCCTGTTAAAAGAAATAAAATGTAAAGATGCACTTTTTTATCCATTAATAGAATAAATCAACTTTTTAAATATTAATCTTTTTTTGAGGATGTTAA
>JAHWFO010004016.1:99375-111458 GCA_023313115.1 Rhysida immarginata | reverse complement strand
TGGAACCTATAAATGATGTTGACATGCGACTTAATGCCCCAAGGTAAAAGATATTGGGAAACTAACTAGTTCAGTGCACTAGTGGACTATTTCTGGCAACAAACCAGAGAGAAGACAATGCTCCATGCCATGCTGCTCGTTCAATAAAGGTATTCTTCATTTTATGTCATACCGAAGAGAACAGGCGACAAATCGGCATCAGTAACTAGATCGTTCAAAGGCCGGGAAGTGCAGAAAACTTGTCGACTGCCTACCTCTTAGTGTTGTAGCAGCCATTGCAGCAAAGGCTAGTCAAAATGGTACTGAATGCATCAATTTCATATAGGTAGGGTGCGTAAACAGGGACGTGGAGTGTAAATCAGAAGTTTTCTATTTTGCACCTATATATTTTTATTAATTATTTATTAATAAGTAATACATTTCCTAAAAGAAATGTGGCATATCTAAATTGTTATTGAGCTATTTAAATTATACATTAAAAACCTATCGATATGAATAAAACTGAGGAATAAGCGACAAATTTAAGAAAATGAGAGAATAAGGCAGTAACAAATTCAGAAAAGAACTGGTTATAACAAATGGGTTCAATAAAAATAAGTTTAAAAAAAGATTTTTCTATTATGCTTGCTGCTGATTTTTCATCTCTTACAGTGACGCAATATTTTTTTATAAATCGAGGATATCCTTCAATTACATAAAAAAGCTGACTCATTCGAGAGCTTTTCGGACCCTTTCCAACAATCTCAACTGTAATTCTAAAGCCGTCTTCAAAAGGGAACAGTGATTGATGGAATTCAATTGGTATTTGCGCACCAGAATGTCCATGTACATCCAGCCAACAAAATCGTTTCAACTGCTTCATTTTGAGCACAGACCGAATATCGATTAACTTTTTGATTTCTTGAAGACATCCCAGTTTATTTCGCTGCTCGAGAAGTCGACAATAAATTCATCCATTCGAAACTTGTTTTGTGTCGTTTTGCTTGCCTTTGACTCTCTCTCCCTTAGTCCTTTTACTAGCGAGTTAATTGCGAAAAAAAAACACTCAGTCGAATAGATATAACGAAAAGCTAAGATTTTTAATGAAGGAAGAGAATAAATTAATTCTTCGGCATAAGACTCATCTAGCATTTCCTGATTGCAATCAATTCCCATAAACAGAAGCTGTAAACTATTCATCTGTGCAATAGCCTGCGTAGCATTAAATAGATCTGCGAAAGGATTAGTGTAAACAGCAGATATAGACAATTCTTTCAATTTTCTTAAAAACGGATATTTTTTCTCAACTAAAAACTTAAATGCTGAGAGTGCACAAAATAAATGCTCGACTCCTTGGGAAGTCAGGTGAAAATAGAACTGCATTTCGACAAACTGATATCTATTATTCAGAGAAACCGTTTCATCAATAATGTTTATATTACTGTTCGTATATACACCCCAGCCATCAACATAAAAGAGTCCAGATGTCTTATTCCTTATTTTATCAAGGTAAGGTTGAAATTCAAACTCGGGAATAACCAGAAGTCTCATTTGGATATAAACGAAAACGTTATTAGTGTTGGATTCAATTATTAAGTCGTATAAATCTTCAAACGTAGATTCTTTTACTAGCTCTCTTTGGGTTTTATTTACTTTTACGTAGCGTAATTTTAAAAGCATCCAATCCACGATTTTCTTCTTTTTCACAAGATCAGATAAAAGATGAATATAGGCATGGTCTTTAAGCGTTATGATCAGACTTGTGATCATCCTATCTTTCCAATTACCTATTATCAATTGCTTATGAAGTGAAAATAAGCAATCTTCACCATAATCTATAGGTAAAGATGAATATTTAAAGTATATATTAAAAGGCAGAAATTGTATGAATGGACCGAGATCATTTCCACCGATCCTAAAGCTAACCTCTTCTGTTTCCATCAAATTAATATCAGAAAGGATATCGAAGCAATTTCTCTGAGAAATCCCTGTCATTATAATTATCAGATTTCTACATTTAAGTGAATATTTATGAAAAATGAACGCATCCTCTATATAGTATAATATTAAACTATCGATGGCGTAAGTTTCATTAAAATAATATAAGTACTTAGAATACAAACATAATGTTTTTATTAAATTAAACTTTAAAGAATAATTCAATATGAGGTACTGGATTCTCGAAAGATGGATATTCTTAGAATAATCAATGCTCTGGACGTCTTTTATAGGGAAGATATAAAAGCGTGGAACGAACGAGGGCAAAATATTTTGATATGAAGAGAAGAAATTATCAATGCTTTGAATTTCATTTAATAATTTTGTAAAATATACATTTTCTATGTTGAACCAGTAAGAATAAGGGAGCAGAGCTTCAAACAGAACTGATGCTTCACTATTCAATAAACCACTCACAAAAATATAAAACAGAGAGGCATCAGTGAGGGTAAAAACTTTGGCAATTCTCCGTACTTCTTTAATAAAAGTTTCTTCTCCAACATCTATGAATACCTGAAAAGCATAAAAAGCAGACAAAAATTCGAGAAAGCTTTTATGAATTGGTTGATAGAACACCTTTTTAAAATATTTTACTTTCCTTGAAGTTTTCGTTAAAAATCCCAATCTCAGAAGGACATCATCATGACAATTTTTAAGAATGTCATTTTCTTCCATTATAATTTCATCTTTCAATAAACTTTCCAAGCTGTATTTACCAAAACATCTCAGTGATTGAATACAATTATCGATTTTATAATTGGAATTTGCAGATTTATTAAATATGTCAACTTGATCAGTTGCTTCTATAAGATTCTCTCGAACCAAATTTCTACGGACGAGAAAATTGTAAAATTCTTTAAAAATTAAAGTTCTGGAATTAAGATCAGGGACGGTCTTTTCGTGTAGTAAACTAACAAGTAGAAGTAAGAAAAGTGGGGACTGTAGTATGTCTTTCATATCCCTTTCAGAAAATAGATCTAATTCTCGTTTTAAACTATGTGATTCATCAACAAAGTACTTATCAATAAATTTATAAATCTCTGTCTGTTCCAAACCATCTAAAATGATCCTCCTGTTGAAAAAATTCAATTTATCAAAGTCATTTTCGGATTTGTGCATAGCCCCCGCAGATGATTTTGGATTTGGTTTCATCGTAAACATTCCTCTCCTTGAGGTTACAACAACGAACATTGAAGGCAACACTTTCCTCTGAATTAACGGAAGCAAATTTCGTTTGTGCTTTTCACTCACTTCGTCAAATCCATCCAGTATGAGAAGGATACTGTCCTGATATTTTACTATACATTTTAAAATTTCATCAGGTAAATAGGTACATCCTTCACATTCATGTATGAAAATTGTTTCTATGGAATCCGTTTCTAGGAAACTACGTAATTCAAATAGAAAAACCATTTTGAACTTTGATCTTATGTACTTTCTCCCTAGTCCCCAGTCGCTCAATAATTTCCAGCAAAGTGTTGTTTTACCAATTCCAGGAGCCCCTTCAACCAGAATCCTAAGAGGTTCTTCATCAATCTTTATGAACATTTGTTCTAAAGTAATATGGAAAATTCTTTGCGTATTTTCTCTGGTAATATCCTGCATGTTTATATTAATATAAAGATCTTCTAATGGAAGTTCCTTATTTTCTAACCATGGTGGCTGGGGAAGTGTAACATCTTTGTAGGTTCTGTTCTGTACACTGATGATGTCTTCTCTCAACTCTGTTAAGAGATAAAACATTTCATCTTAGCAAAATGGGGAACTAGCATTTGTAGAACAGGTCTACAAAAACTATAATACAAATATTTTCATAATTTGAAACACTTAAAGAACATTTATGGCGAAAGTGCCCATAAGCGTTAACTGGAAATTATTTTTGGTTTCTATAAAAAGAATTTATTATCCATATGGTAAATACTCCTTAATGGCTAAGTTAACTAATGAGATGCCCTTCTTTCCATAAAGAAAAACGTCCGACTATCTCAGAGGTCTGTAAATTCGCTCCGAGATAGTTTTGGCATGTTTATCACATGTTTTCTTTCCGAAGGACCGATGAAAGGCTTACTGAACGATTTTATTCTTGCCGTGCAATTGGACTACATAGGAAATGGAGGCCAAAGAATGTGTGGTACGACAAAATAGAGGAGTGCTTAAAGTTGCATTAGTTTGACAATTTGAAAACAATAGATGAAGCAAGTTTTTGTGCGTAGAGAAAGGGATGCTTGGCGTCACACGATTGGGATGAGTTGGTCCTAAATGTGATTCTTTTTAATATACTGCATACTCTAAGAGAAAGATTATGCCATGATTTTTTGTAGGTCTTATTAAATATGTGGATGCAATCGACTTTTGACTTCGTGTATGGGAAGAATTTGATTTTCGTGTTAATGTGTGCCTTGCGACCAAGAGTGCATACATTGAAGGATTATGAATAATGCATCTCAAACTTGGATGAAAGTGATGATAGTGCTTTTCGAGGCATTCTTCTTAAATATCCAATGACATTTGGACATCGTAATTTTGTCCAAATGTCGAACAAATTGTCTTCGTGGAGAAAGAAGATACGAGTAGGATAAAAAAAAATGAAATTCATGTCTCATACGCTACTTCAATAGGAAAACTCTTACTTCTGTGCCGTTTTAAAGTTCATAACACCCTTTTGCAAACAGTGCCTTTTATTGCAGACACGTATAAATGGAAACTGGAGATACTCCAAACATAAGAAAATGAAATTATCAGAAAAAAAATGGAAAAAAAATTCCATGACTTGGATTCAAACCAGGAACTACGTGTTTCACGGTCGTTGCCTCTACCAATTGGGCCATCGTAAACACGGTACAGCTCTGCTGTCACCAAGTGTTCTTAAAGACTACCAGGTAGTCAAGATGGAGGCCCGATGATAGGACCGCCACCCAGCTCTCAGTTCGGGAATTCCTCCTATCAGAAAAGTTGATGAGCACACATAAGAAATTATAAATGGAAACTGGAGATACTCCAAATATAAGGAAATGATATTATCATCTGCAGTTTCCATTTATGGTTTGGATAGGAGGAATTCCCGATCAGCGAGCTGGGTGCCGGTTCTGTCATTCCTCCTCCATCTGACTACCTGGTAGTCTTTAAGAAAACTTGGTGACAGCGTGGCTGTACCGTGTTCACGAGACCAATTGGTAGAGGCAATAAGCGTGATACTTGCGATTCCTGGTTCGAATCCAGGTCGTGGATTTTTTCCGTCCATTTTTTCTGATAATATCAATTCATCATAGCAGAATAAAAATATTCACTACACCAATAAGGATTACACCTCTAACTCTATTAATGGAACCTTCCTTAATATATTCAAATAGATGGTGTTAAAGTTTTGTCATAGTCAGATGTGTCTTACATGCATACGGGTGCAACCACATATATTTTGCAAGAAAAATTATTACTATGATATGATATTTGAAAAACTGATATGCTTAAAAAAACATACTTTTCAACAGCGCAGATGATTCGTTGAATCCTGTTGAATCGAACTCCCTTTGCAGAAATGCAAATCGTCCTATGCAAATAAAATAAAAAATAAGAACATAATCAAAATCAAATGTTTACCTCGGAGAATACATTTTGGCCATACATTTGATTATATAAAAAAAAACCACAACATTTTCTGCCATATTAAGTAATTTTTATTCCAACATTTGGTTAAAGTTTGGATTCTATGACCAGAACCAGAACCCAAAACTTATACCTTATACACTACGTTTACATGCACATTTCGATCCGGATCGACTTGAGCTAATCCAA
Organism: Rhysida immarginata; assembly: GCA_023313115.1. NCBI lineage: Eukaryota > Metazoa > Arthropoda > Chilopoda > Scolopendromorpha > Scolopendridae > Rhysida > Rhysida immarginata. Next base: position 105,689 of record JAHWFO010004016.1, on the reverse strand, counting down.
AATTGCCTCACGTTTACATGCATCTAACTCGATCCGGATCGAGTCCTATAAGATGCCCTGTGGGTAAATGTCTAGATTAGGAAAGTCGCCAGACATTGTCATCGCTTGAATTACGCTTCCTCTAAAATACGGCTGAAATACAATTTTTAAAAATTTTCTCATTATTATCGTCTGGAAATATAATTGACAATCAATAAATTTTGTAATTATTGATTTTTCCTTTAAATTTTGTTTTCAATTAAAATGTTCTATATTTAAATAATAAGGTTGAGGTTATTTATAATGTTAATTAAATCAAGTTTTTGATTTATTTACACATCAAAATAATATTCTTAATAATTTTTAAAATGGATTTGCATGTTTAAGTTTTTTATACTTATTTTTATCAAAATATAATTTTATACATTCTTATCAAAACATAATTTTAATCGATTTTTATCAAACAAATTAATAGATTTACATCAAAAACTTCAACCTAATAGTTTATTTTAATTTTATTAAATTATAAAAATTATCAAATTATAATTTAATAAAATAGAAATTGTTAAATTGGAATTTTTGATATAAAAATAAAAGTTAATTTGATAATTACAATTTGATAAAAAATTATTAAATTACATTTTGATAAAAAAATATATATATAAAACCCCAATTTGATAGAAAATTTGAAAAATTTTAATTTGGAAAAATGACATTTTGATAAAAAAATTTACAAAAAAAAACCTAAACATGCAAAGTATTTTAAAATTTATTCATTTATTTATTTATAGATATTAATTGTTTTCAGGTGTAAATCAACCAAGAACTTTTTTTAGCTAAATTTTTCTATATTTTTTTCTTCCAACAAAACAGCAAATTTAAACTCGATCCGGATCGGGGTGTTTACATGCACATTAGTGGATTGACCTCTTTCCTGAGGCATGCTTCCCTAGTTTCAAACCACCTCTTTCGACTGGATTGAATTCGATCCGGATCGGGGTGTTGAAGCCTGTTTACATACCACTTTTTACAGGATTGACTTGAAACTGGTCTTTCGATCCGGATCGAAAGTATGCATGTAAACGCAGTGAGTCACTGTCATTCCAATAGCTCTTATACAGGATGTTCGAAACGTCTAGCACTATGATGTATATCACAGTCCAAAGGCGATGCATTAGAGAGAACAAAAACGTCTTATAGCAAGTGGATCGCAAGCTTTCCATCTCTGACCTCAAAAGTACCTTCAAGGTCATCTTCAAGGTCATTCAAACCGTAACGTTTTCCCTATCAGAGATAGAAGAAAATTTCCAATTGCGAACTTATAGAGCACCCCAAAATTAGTCTAAATCCATGTTTACTTTAACCGATACACAAGAAAATTGTGTGAGATAAATGAGAAAGAAGATTGTTATGCTACTCGTCGTCGTCTCTCCCGTCACACAAAAGTGGCCTCGTTTCTCACGCGAAACTGTAAGTAATTCAAAGTTAATTTGCATGTACTTTCTTCACGATCTCGATAAATTGTACTGTCAGACCTTCTTCGTTGCTCTTCATACGATCTGAGTGTTGCTGCCAGTTACTGTTTTGTATTAGTTTCATCACAGTTTCCTCAAAGTCGTTTAACTCCAACTCCAGTGTTTATTTGTTTTACGTACCTGCATCGCATCGATGTCTCCACCCATGTACCTGCAACAGAACAGACTTATTATGTTTTAATTAATTGCTTTTCATCGAAGTCCGACTAAGAACGTTACATATCTTTTGTTCGTTTCTGTTCGAGCTGTGCTTTAGCATTCGCCAACGAGGGTGGCAACATTTTTTGCTGTTTCTGAATTCATCACAATTTTATTTTACGTAAGAATTGACGTACAGTTACCTGTAACACGATGACGCAATATCCACTGCATGCGATGGTCGACATGGTCTCCTGCTATGGTGCAAGTAATGAGAATATTGCGATACAAAAAGACTGTATGCAAAGCGATTTCCGACTCGACGCCATCCTCACTATAGAACACTCCAGCACACCATCAACAGATTTCAAACCACAGGATCTGCTCAGCAGCTATCTCGAGAAGGTTGTCCGAGGACTGCAACAAATGATGATGCCAGGCTTATAGTCCTAGCAGTAGTCGCAGCTAATCCTCATACAAGTGTCCGAGCAACTGCACATGGTCTGGGTATTAGCAAATCTTCCGTGTGGGACATTCTCTCGACACAAAACTTCCACCCATACCATATTCATTGCGCCCAAGCTCTGGAATTACGAGACTATGATTCCCGTGCAGAGTTTTGCGACTGGCTGCTCTATCAAATTGATGACGACCCACAGTTCGTAGGTAAGATTCTGTGGTGTGATGAGGCCAGTTTTCACGAAACGGTACTCTCAATAGGCATAATCTGCACTACTGGGCAGAGGAAATTCCCTGGTGGCTGAAACCAACATCACACCAAGTGAACTTGAAAATGAATGTTTGGTGTGGTATTTATGGGACACAAGTCGTAGGTCCTTTTTTTATTAAGGTATCATAACTGGTCAGCGCTACCGAGATGAAATACTGATTGGTGTAGTGGAAGAGTTTCTAGATAATTTGCCAATGGCAGAACGTCCAGGACTATGGTACCAGCAAGACGGTGCACCGCCACACTTTGCAAGAACAGCAAGGGAATGTTTGGATGGAATGTTTCCGAAAAGATGGATTGGCAGAAACGGACCAGTTTCATGGCCACCTAGGTCACCGGATCTTACACCCTTAGATTTCTTCCTTTGGGGTATTTAAAAGAAAAGGTTTATGCCACGGAACCCAGGACACAGCGTGAACTTCAAGGACGAACTGAAGTGGCCATTAGGCAAATTCCTGCCATGACAATGACAGCTGTCCAGAAGGCAATCACCTATCGTGCACAGTTATCCCTGGCAGCCGAAGGCCAACACCTTGAACATACTTTAAAATAACCTATGTTAGATTTTGAAACTCAGGACTTAAATTACATGTAGTATTCAACCCTTTTGAGTTTAGAAATAAAAAAGTCACTAATTGATTTGTCTCTGACTTATCAACATGATGGGGGAGGGTAGCATACCAATCTTCATCCTCATTTATCTGTTTCAATTTTCCTATGAATCAGTTAAAATAAACATGGATTTAGACTAATTTTTGGGGTGCTCTACAAGTTCGTAATTGGAAATTTTCTTCTATCCCTGATAGGGAAAAAGTTACGGTTTGAATGACCTTGAAGATGACCTTGAAGGTCACCTTTGAGGTCGGAAATGGAAAGCCCACGATCCACTTGCTATAAGACGTTTTTGTTCTATCTAATGCATCGCCTCTGGACTGTGATATACATCACAGTGCTAGACTTTTCGGACCGCCTGTATAAATAAGAACACTTTACATGCTCTATGTATAGCTTTTTTTATCATACTTAAACGAATATGATGCTTTTCAAAGCGTTAAGTTACAATGAAAATTATATCAACTGTTTAAATATTTAAGAATTTGAAATCTTGAATTATGAAAGCTTCATTAGAAAATAATAAATGAATATTACCCGTCATATTCTCATACAGCGGAGTTTCTGGTTCTAAAGAAGTCCTCGTTTCCAGAGATATTTCTGATTCTAAATTTTAAAAAAATACCATAAGAAAAACTGGTAATATAACCTATATAAATGTTTGATTATAACCTAAAGTAAATTCTATATAATCAGTTAAATTCTTACACAAGACTATCATAATATACAATGTTTAACCAAAGATCAATGTCAACTTAAAAAAAGAAAAATATTCAATAAGTATTTTAAAAACTGCCAGTTGTTAAAATTTTTTAAAAATATCAGCCCGACAACAGAGCCATAGTCTGAGGTGCCAGTTCGTTTAAGAGCCGGATCAGTTTTGTAATCCTCCATGGCACCCTTACAGAACACCAAACGCTGAGGACATTCCTTCCCAAAACTTTTCAAAAAGATACCTCCACGACCCTTCAAGAATTGCCTCTACTGCGAGACACTGTCTTGACCAGCCAGTTCCCTAATTCTTTCTCCTATTGAGCACATTTGGGTTAGCATCCATCGCCTGTGGCCAACCCAGAGTATCGACGAATTGAAGTCATTTGCAAAAATAACCTGAGAACACCATCTGGAAAAACTTCATGAATCGCCTACAAAATATCCTACATGTATATTCCATGAACCAACTTTCGTGTCAATTGCATACTTCTTCTTAATGAGCTGATTTTTGTGATAAAGAATGTATTCAGTTTTCAATAATATTTTATAAAGTTTGTTTGTTTTTTGATAGAATGACCTGTATCATTCTCAAGCAGAAATATTTCCGAATATTCGAAATAACTCTTTAGCTTAAAGATACAACTTTGGGAAAAAAAAACTGGCTTACGGAAATTTAAAATGAATACCTTTGAACGCAAATAGAGAGGGGAATATCAGATATAACACCAAAGCGACGAGTAGGATTATCGTAGCGATCATTATGAGAGACCTATATCCTAGAAAGGGAGATTTTAATTACAAAAATATTCGAAAGTCAGTATGCATATAATGACAAAAAAAAGCCACAATACCCGACATCAAGCCAGAGGCCAATGAATTAAAAACATCTGTGAAAACATATCTATATTTGTTTTAATCCGTTTTTATGCAAAATAGTTTGAGGTCATGTGAATCAAGCGTGTACATATATAACAAAGAGTGCGATGACTAATCACGGAACTTGGTAAGCATGGAGAAAAAGAATGACCTAGCTGACTTTGAAAATGGATTCATTATTGGTGCCCGTCAAGCTGGAGCCAAGATTGAACAAGGATCTAGATGTCTGGCTTCGTGAAAAGTACGATATCCCCTGATTTCTGCAGAGAATAGGAAAGTTCCTCTACAATGGTGTCTAGAACATGATGACAACAATAGACGTTAGAAGACTGGAATAAAGTTACGTGGTCTGAGGAATCACGATACGTGATATTTTTATCATACGACAGTAGGCAAAGGATTTGGCTGGAGCTCCATGACAAAATGGACTTAACATGTCACATGTCTCATTAAGAACAATCCAAGGTATAGAGCTGCTGCTTCAGCTGATATTTATCAAAGGCCGGATGAGTTCCACAGACTACATGAACATTGTTGCCGATCAAATCAATCCTCCAATGCTGCATTTTTATCCTTCATGAACGATAATGCTACAGTTCATTGTGCATGGTTGGTTCAGGAGTGATTCAACGAGCACGAAAATGACTTTTGCTGACCACCCCAGATGCTGTAATTCAGTCCAAAGGAGATGTAAAAGTATTAAACAGACATTTCTAATTCATTGTCCAGTGTGCGGATTTAAGATCAAGCAACAAAACATTCTAAAAAGAATATAAACAAGCTGAAAGTGTTAAAAATTCTGTATATAAAGAAATGCTTACACTACAAAGGTCTTTATGCGATTAGAAATGGGCTAGTGTTTTTATAGTAACTTAAGATAAATGCAAAATAATCTTAAATTTTTTTTTGCCGATCATATTTCTGTCTTTACCTTTATGGCTTCTTGTCTCCTGCATTCTTTCTGGCTTCTTTCTTTTTCCATTCTTCATTTTAGCGATAATAGCATCTACTTCGCCCTGAGTAGCATCTCCGCCATTCATTCGTTTCCACTTGAGTAATATTTGATAAGGAATCTCTAGACTGTCATTCCTTGCATTATACTTAATTTGTTCCAGTTCTACTTCATCAATGTCGAACTCTTGGGCCAAGCTTCGATAATCATCTGGATGAATAGTTTGAGCAATACCCCAGAGATAACGCTCTGTACAGAGATCTGCAGAAAAAGTTAAAATGTTTTCCATCCTATCGATAAATCGATTTATATGAGAAAAAATAACTTCAAATCAATGTAAATAATAATTAAAATCTACTGTCAGCCGATTTAATGGTAATTATATCATCTTCAGTACGACCAGGACTACGTCTTCTAAGTTTAGGTTCCCAATTATCCCGTTCTAAGTTCAATAGTGGGACATTCTCCATCCTTTGCTCTTCGTTGTTACTCATATCGCATCAGTAGCTGGAGTACAAGTCCAAATATTGTAAAAAAATGTGACAAAGTCCAACCGACGAGAAACCATGAACAAAAATTTTTGATGATTCTTAACAACCGCACTCATCTGTTAAAAAAATGTACATGTATTAAGGTATTTGAATTGATACTAGTGGATGTGGCAAAGGCCATCGAAAACGATGGACCCGATTTAAACTTCATGTGAATAACAGAAAAGCAAGTCAAATTAAATTTTCTAAAAATGAGCAGAACTATATTTTTGACACTACGTAAAAAG
>JAHWFO010004016.1:80050-92582 GCA_023313115.1 Rhysida immarginata | reverse complement strand
TCTGTATAATTATACATAGTCAATTTTTAGGTTCCGGGTGCTTAATTTATTTATTATTTATATTTTTCAAATTTATACATAAACCAAGGTATTCCGTTCAAATTTCAGGACTTGTGAAGCGTTCCGCCATAGGAAAAGTTTGAAAACGCCGATATATGCTATGCTTGCCCGTGTATATTCAATTTTTTTTTACACCCGTTTATTTAAGCAATCACAATCTGTTACACACAAGGTAATGAAATTCAGCTCCTTAACTAGAGTGCCATCAGCGCCTCCTTTTCTGTCAAATATGCTTCGAAACTATAAAAATGAAAGAAGTGTGAAAATAACTTTTATTAATTGAAAAAAGTAAATTTATTGTAAAATGTAGGGATGTATGCTTTTAAAATAACTTATTTAGAATATTATTTTATTTCAATTCCGTAATTGCTACTATATTGAAATAAAAATTTTATTTGCAATCTCTCAAATTTTATCAGCATTTAATTATTACAAAAATATTTTCAAGCTGAATAAATTATAGAAACAAGCCGCGTATAAACAAACTGTGGACTCTCTGGCGTAAATAGACACTGGCTCAAGATTCAGTAAATAAATAAATAAATAAATAAATCGTAACATTCTTTGGTTGCTATGGGGATATTTTACTTAAAGTGCACAACTGCGCAGTTTGATTTCAGCGAAAAAAAATCTCCGAAAAATTCTAAAATTTATGAAATTATTTCAAGTCAATCTTATGAAATTTCTCTATTTTAAATTTCTAGTTTTGAAATTTAATTATATACACAAAAAAATCAAATAAGGAGAATCCTCTTAACTTTCGTTTTGTAATACTGGTCACACTAGTGAGACAAGGGAATTGAATATTGTATTATAAGCAATTCAAATATAGAATCTAATATCGCTATAAGCTCAAAATATCTTTGATAATATGTATTACAATTAACAACCTTTGGAATGCGCATCTTAACTTCTTAAACAGTAACTTCTTTCATAGTAAATGCATCAACGCAAGTGGACAGTGGAGGTTTCTGGAAATGTCGTCGAGGTGACGTTTAGAAATCAATATCTGACGTCTTGCTGTGTTTTATTGTTTGTGTTAGCCGACAATTAGACGAAGTTAAAATACATATAATTCTTATAAAAAAAATTCATATATATATTTCCTAGTACACAAGATCAGCCTGAAACAAAAATATTTAAATTCTGCTTATCATTAAAATGTGATGATTTAGTATTCAACTGGTGATCATCTCTTTATGCAATGTTTTGGTATAAAATTAATTTTCTTCATACTTAAAATTTGTTATTTAAAATTTCAATATAAGGGATTATGGAAATGGTAAGACATAAACTATAACTCAGTTTTTTGTTATAAGCTTTTTACCGTGAATAATGATCCTTCTCGGCAGCTAAAAAGATAGTGACGTGGGTGTGGCCGACGAAATAAAAAAAAAATGAAAAAAATGCAATAGCGTGCGTTCTCAAATGACATCACATTCCAAAATAAAAATTGCATTTATTTATTGATTAAAAAATGCATAAGCAAAAGTATTGTGAAGGACTCGTTATTATGACCCTGAAAGAAAAATTAATCCATGATAGCAGTTTTTTTTTTCTAGAGTTCATCTTCTGAACTAAACACATATTATCGGTAACGGCTTTCGAAATTAAAGAATAACATCATCAAAAAAGATTACTACTAAGTGTTTAAGTCATCTACAAACCAGATGATGAACCGCTATAAAAAGTGTTCTGAGAAATTTAAATGTGAAAATATGAATTGGATAAACTCTGAAGTTGAACATTCTCATAGTGATCTCAGTTTCCCAGAAATTGACTCTCAATTTTGTTCTACATCTAATATTGGTTGGTTGGTTTGGTTTGTTTGGTATTAACGTCCTTTTCAACTGCTATGGTCATTTCAGGACGGCGTTATAGGGGCCGCAAATTTTGCCTCGCAAGGGTTCTTTAACGTGCAGCCGGCAAACGACTACACGGGACCAACGGCTTTACTTCCCTTCCGAAGGAAGTGCGTGATCTCAGGATTTCCCCCTGAAAAATCCTCGTCGTCCTCGGCCGGGATCGAACCCGCGAACTCGGGCATCAGCCTCTAATATTGGGCACTACATGATCTCTTACAATGATATCAAAAGAGCTTTTGCCAGGTTTCGAGGAAAACGTTCGACTAATGCTAGCAGTATTCCCCCGTTTATTATACGCTGAAAAGCATATATTGGTTTCGCTCTGTTTGTGTCTGTCTGTCTGTCCGTCCGTCCGTCCGTCCGACGATTACTCGAGAACGCTTTAACTTTTTCAAATTCTGCTTTCGCTCGTCGATAGAGACACTTCCTGAGCTCACCTGATTAGTTTGTGATTGAAATTGGTCTAACAGTCACGTGACTATTGAGACCCAAACCCCCCCATTATATTTTTTTATTGCAAATATAAGGCATGTAATATGTCATTCGAACGGGAATGACGAGCACAAGACGAATATGACATTCTTTTCGATTTTCGAAATGCTACGTCCGAGAAAATGACCCCCAAAAAGTACTTCAATGAGCCGTTATTACGAGCTTTAGCTAAAGCATTATATAAGAATACAAGCTTAATCAGTAGCTTTATGTGCCCAGCCGGCCATCGTTTGCACGAAAACGTTGAAATGGAAGAACTTAACTGTGATATATCAACTTTTGATGAGCTCTCGTGGACCCCTTTAAGCACGTGCATTAATGTTAAGAAAATTAACTTAGGGCATGTAATATATCAATCGATTCCTACTGACGAGATATAAGTGAATACAGTGTTACTTTTTGTCTATCAGTTAAGCATTGTTAATGGCAGCTTGGAGCACATGCCTGTTATGAAGCTTTGTCGTTGCACGTGCTCATTTCGTTTGAAATGTTAAGAAAATTCAGTGCTGTGAGGCCTGTTGTTAAATGTGTTAATTAATGTTACGACGATTGTTAAAAATGGCTAATTAATGTTAGGCCTATTGTTAAAAACGGCTAATATTAGTCCTATTGTTAAAAATGGCTAAATAATGTTAGGCCTAATGTTAAAAATGGCTGCATAATGTTAGGCCTATAGTTAAAATGACTACTTTATGTTAGGCCTATTGTTAAAAATGTCTTATTAATGTTAGGCCTATTGTTAAAAATGGCTAATATTAGTCCTATTGTTAAAAAATGGCTAATTAATATTAGGCCTATTGTTAAAATGGCTAATTAATGTTAGGCCTACAGTTAAAAAGACTAATGAATATTAGGCCTATAGTTAAAAATGGCTAAGTAATGTTAGGCCTATTGTTTAAAATGGCTAATTATTCTTAGGCCTATAATTAAAAATGGCTAAATAATGTTAGGGATATTATTAAAAATAGCTAATAAATGTTAGGCCTATTATTAACAATGGCTAATTAATGTTAGGCCTATAGTTAAAATGGCTATTTAATGACTAATTAATGTTAGGCCTATAGTTAAAATGACCAATTAATGTTAAGCCTATTTCTAAAAATGGCTAATTAATGTTAGGTCTTCAGTTAAAATGACTAATGTTAAGCCTATTGTTAAAAATGGCTAAATAATGTTAGGCCTAATGTTAAAAATGGCTAATTGAAGTTAGACCTATATTTAAAAATGATGTGAATGCGGATAGAATCAAAGGTATTTCCACTGTTTATTTTAACCAAGTGCAAGTAAAAGTGAAATATTCAAGTTTAAAATTACATCTGCATCACAGCTAAATTTCCTGGAATGCTTAAAAGATTTTTCCCGACAATGCTTTGAAACAATGATTTTTCTCTCTTGACGTTTATGGTAACTTTGATCCCCTAGATCATAGGGGAAGAACATAGGCCCAGTAGTTTCAAACATTTAGACGTGCGGGGATTTCATTTCTCATTTCGCGCGTGTTTGGAAAGATTCGTGTGAGCGCTGCAATCGAATACGTAAATTTACATGCAGTGCTCGTCATTGCTGTTTATAAAAACATTACTGTAATATTAAACAACAAATTTTAATATGCTTCTTTTCAGCATATTTGAAAATCGTTTTACGAGTTATATTCTTGTTAAGTACCGAAAGGTATGGGGAAACGTGTAACTCAAACTCCTCCGAGGCTATGAAAGATTTTCAAAATCTGTTTCCGTCAGTCGATGAATATGGTTCATGGCACGAACCAGTTACAAATATTATCTAAATCGGTTCATTGGCACGTGCACAAATGGTCCTCTATTTTTCCGCCTAGCAATTTTCAATGGGAAGATATATTGAGTTATATATCAAACAAATCGTAATGACGAGATAGAAGCGGATATAAATTACTATTTTCGCCAATTAATAAATAAGGTTCCGGGAATGAACCATTTTGAAAATGGTGGAAATCGAAACAATGACACCTGCTCTAATAGTACCCTTATGACACCCTCAAAAATTTTAAGTGCTAAAATATGGGATGTAATATATCAAACGACTTAAAATGATGTGCCATGAATGAATATAACGTAAAATTAATGATAGTCGAATTTGGTTTCAAGGAACCTGGTTTAATGGAACCATTATGGTTCATCGTAACTTTCAATGCTAAAATATAGCATGTATTATATCAAACGACTTGGAATGAGGTGTCATGAATGAATATAACGAAATAATAATGATAGTTGAAATTATTTCAAAGGTACGTGGTTTAATGGTATCATTATGGTCCGTTAGAAACTTCCAATGTTAACATAGGGCGGTTTAAAAATATAGTTCAGCGAATGATTTAATTTAACCTTTCGGTACTTGGTTATGTCATTCGTTAATGGTTTATTTTCAAAGGCCTTGGTTATGTTCTGATTAAACCTCTCAATTATCTGTTCATTCTATGTCTGTGTTTAGGACATATCCCACTATTTGAAAATTAGACGAGGATTATACCTATACATAAATCTGGCAGAACGGATATTCCTTCAAACTTTAGGCTCATTACAATAATCAATAGCGCTGCTAAGCTTTTTGACAATATTATCCACCACTATGTTTCTTATCTTTTAGAGCCTCTCATTACCAATTACACAACATGGCTTCTTCAAGAGTCGCTCCACCTCCACAAACTTAATTAGCTTTGCTTTTCATCCCTTTGATTCAATTGAGAAACGGGCTCAGACCAATTGCGTATATATTGACTTTGCAAAGGCGTTCCACTCTGTGCCTCATTTAACCCTACTAAGAAAGCTCTTTTCGCTTGGCATTGTGGGTCACACACTTGAGATTATCAGTTCATTTTTACATCGACTGAATTGTGTGGTTGAAATTAGCGGCAAACAATCTCAACCCTTCCATCCTACCCGTGGTGTACCACAGGGGTCTGCGCTTGGACCTCTTTCGTTTTCTGTGTTTGTGTCAGATACCAAATACCATACAGTACTCTTCCGTTTTGTTGTACGCTGATGATCTAAAAAATTTTAATCCTATTGTCAGCGAGGATGATGCCTTAGCCCTCCAGAGTGACCTCAATAACATTGATTTTTGATGTTCAACTAATGGCATGTCAATCAACCCCTCAAAAAGTGCTGTACTCAGTCGCAGATTCCGACCGATTGAGTTTAACTACCGCATCAGTTCACACCAACTCTCCCTCCAATCAACACAAAACGATCTGGGAGTGGTTTTTGATGACCATCTGACCTTTAGCCATCATGTGGACTACATTGCAAAGAAAACAAGGAGAGGACTCGGCTGCATAGTGTTTCATGGGATTAGCATTACTCATCCAAGAAACTTCATGAAACTATACAAATCGTTTGTTCTTCCACACCTTGACTATGCCTCTATGATTTGGAATGGCATTCCAGAGTTTAGATCTGTTATGCTAGAGAGAATACAAACCCGTTTGAGTGTCATGTTTAAGTGTATGTGTACGAATAAGCACAAATTTGTGAATGGGTGAAAAGTGTATAAGATAGTGAGAGCATATAAGTGGTTGCGTGAGAATAAAGCATGATACCGTAAACAGAATATTTTGTAATGATTTATATAAATTAAAAAATTCTAGGGTTTGTTAGCTTAAGTAGTGAAAACACATGTAAGTAGTAAAATCCCTGGAACAAAGTTTTCCTACCTCATTGACCAGCTGTATAATGTTCCAAAAATATGTTTATTTTCGATAGATAAAGAAGATTTTCATCGACTTGAAGATAACGCATTATTTTGTAAGATATTCGCTGAAACAAACTAGGGGAATTATTATCGAATGTGTCATACAGTACCCACGCAGTTCATGTTATTTGAAAGATACCTGGAAAAACTATTCTTATCACTATAGCGTTGAAAAAAAAATATACCCAAACTGCAGGGTTGTTACTAATGTTTAATAGCTCTGCCGTGAGCATTAATAACCGCTTGTATTCGTTATGGGATAATAACCGCTACAAGTTTCCGAAAGGTATGCTACAATCAATTTCGGATCCGCTTTGGATGATCGCCGCTTTGTTCCTCTTTGTTAGTGGGTTTCTTTTCATTAACCTTTTTTTTTTCAAATAATACCACAGATTCTCGATCTGATTGAAGTCGGATGAGTTTGCAGGCCATTTCATCAATTCATTGTTTGTTTCTTGGTTTTAAGACATCACTATAGTGTTTTTCTACCATTAGTATTATCAATTCATTGTTTCTTTCTGTCAAATGGTTGGTGACGAATGCAGCTGTATGACATGACGCGCTGTCATGCAGATAGATGAGATCTGCATCTCCGTATTGGATCTTGGGTTGTAGGGATTAAGAAGGCATCTAGAATTGAGCAATATATCGTAATTTTCAAAATACATAATCGTCCTAGTCCTTTGGACGACATGCATCTCCATATTAACAGAGACTGGGGGAATTTGGTTTTGAACTATATACAACTGGCATGAAACTGCTCCGAGGAGAGTCTCCACACGAATTTTCCAGCATTATCCCCATATCCAATGCATATGCAACATTCATCACTAAATACTATACGAGCCCACATGTCTTCCGTCCAGTGTCTATGCTGTTTGGCCCATGTCACCCGGTCTCGTAATGATATCCCATCTCATGAAGCCGGTTTCTTAAGATGCGATCTGAAATATGTACATCTGAGTTGGACCACTCTATGTTCACGTTCTTTGAAGGCATTCTTCTCATTGTCTTGCAGAGTGGCCTTAATCTTCGATCATACCTGTGCCGTTGCTCGTGGACATCCCGGTCATGGTTGGGTTTGCACAGTTCCTCTCTCCTGGATCTTCTTCCACATATAGCTAATAGTAGTTCGAGGACAGTTCATCAGTTCAGATACGTCCTTTTGGCTTTTCCCCTTTGTATTTGCTCAATAATTGCTTGTTTAAACGTCTCACTATGATGTTTTCGTGGCGCCATGTTATTTCACTTACCTATTTTCTAGATTCATTGCGCATGCAAATTACCAAAATTTCGGAGTATCTCATTTTATCATAGGGGAAGGAACCTTTTATATATAAAATAAAGTTGCAAGAATGGAAGGTAATACGAATATTTTTTCTAACCCTGCAGTGATACGGATATTTTTATCCAGGTACCTTCCAAACAATATGAATTGTGCGGGTAATGCATGATACATATGATAATAGTTCCGCTTTTCTGTAAAAACGGACATCTTACACAATAATGTACTACCTTTAACTCGAAGTAAACTTTCTACATCTATCGAAAATAAAGGTATTTTTGGAACATTGAGCAGGTGGGCAGTGAGATACGAAAACTTTTTTTCAAGGATTGTATATCTATTTGGCAATGAGATATGTCCTATTTCATCCAATATGAAATACTGATCTTATTAGTTCAGTTGGTAAATTGTATCTCAATGCACTAGTCTTACACAGATATATTTAAACGCCATACCAAATACCTCTTGTTACCATAAGTTGATATGTTGTATATCCGTAACGATTGGTCCAATTTTGATTTTTTTTCAAATGTATGCTTATTACTGAAACTTCTACAAAGTGCGTTCGAAAAGTTCGGTAAATGGTCTCATCAAAAAAAAAAGGAAACAAGAGATACAAAGAAAATATCTTTACTGGCATTCAAAAGTAATCGCTATTAGCTACAAATCACTTTTGACAGCTGCTGGAAACTGTCAGCAAATGCTTCTTTCGGTATCACTCGAAACACTGTTGTCACACGTTATTGGATCTCCGTAATGTCGGCAAAGCGTAGACCTTTCAGGACTCCTTTGAGGTGGGAAAACAAGAAGTCTGCAAGTGCCAGATGTGGAGAATATGGAGGATGTTCAAGAACTATCATCTTGCGTGTAGCGAGGAAGTGCCCAAGGATATGCTCAAGGATATGCGGACGAGATTGTCATTTACGTATCTGGGATTGATAAACTTACCTTATTGGACCTGATGCAATCTGCTTTGTATGAGGTCCAAACATGGTGCATCGAGCGGAATTTTAGGGTTAATCCTTTGAAGACCACTCTTGTACCTTTTACTTGCCGGAAGATATTATTCGTTTTAATCGAACACCTATCTTACTTGGTGAAAAGATTATTGTAAAGAAGGAGGTCAAATAATTAGAGATTACTCTCGATAGTAAATTGACCTGGAACCAACATCTTGACAAAAGAATAAATCTGGTTAAAATGGCACTCTATCGATGTCGCCGTATTCTAGGTAAATGTTGGGGTCTTATCCCAAAAATGACATCCCAAAAAAATTTCTTCACGATATCACCAATAGTTGAACGTAGCTGTGATAATTTTTTCAAAATGTCACGAATAGACAAGTCCGCAATGTAACACCTCATTATTATTCTTCTCTCAAAGTCAAAGTTTTCTTCTTTAGCTATTCTCCACCTACGACAAAGTTACGCAAGCGAGCTACCACACGAGCTAAGTATAGAATCACATCAGCTCTTGATGTGCTAGGTACCATTAGCATAGGTTCCAACGCGCAAGTGAGATTTCATGCAAGTTAAGAGGAGTCCGTTCAATTATAGTAGGGTAGAGTATGTGCAAGCTGGATAAATTATGCAACGTGATTTCTTGTTATCTTATTTATTTCCTACATAATTTCAATTTTTATACATTTACAAGGATTTAATAAATAGAATCTACATCATTTTCACTTATACAAAGGAAGGTATTATACTTTTATGTAAATTTAACTTTACTTTTTAATTGGAAATAAAATATATTTTAATGTTTATTTGCATTATTGAATGTATACTGCCTTGCAAAAAGTATCCAGACATCCCTATTTTATTTTGGCTTCAATTACCATTTTTTACCCCTACACTTACGATATCAAAGAAATTTTGGTTCTCTCAGCCCGCATGCCGAAATGATGCGAGTTGTCCACTTTCAGATAAGAGTTATCGTAAGGTGCATCGTAAATGGAAAGTTAATCAATATTTTGACAGGGCATCCTCGACCCACTGTGGATGATATTGGGCAAAAGTACGAACAGAAGGGCACAATAACGACAGGAAAATGTTCCGGATGACATAGAACCACGTCGAAGGGATAAAAGCATGCTTTTTTTACGGGTGGTGCCAAATTATCACAAAAGTATACATCTGTTTTTATGCAGATCTCCTTGATCTACATTTCTTTTGCAATGGTCCTTAATGCCAGCATATGGACCTTATCTCTAACAATACAACCCTGCGTCGCCACTGGACTACTAATAATTGGAATGTAAAATTTATGTGGACTATTGAAAGCCGCTTTACTCTCCACCAACCTAGAACAATAAAAGAAATATGATAAAGTGTCTCGTGGCTTCAATATAGAACATTGGCAGTCTCACTGTCGAACAAGTGCGGGATCTGTAATTCGTGTTGATATGAGACTTAATACCCAAAGATACTAAGTGATGGCAGAATTTTTTGTCAATGCACCGGACTGCTTATTCCAGCAAATGAATGCTCCATGCCAAGTGGCTCGATTACTCATGCTAAAACCAAGCTGCTGTCATGCCCAAGCAGAATCCGGTTTTAAACTTATGCGTGTGTAGAGGCCACCTGGTCATCAGTTATTGAATCCTTCAAAGACTTAGTGGCAACGTATCTTCCCAGAGGTGTGTCGACAACCCTGCTCGTCATGTTGCAAGAAAGGCTGTCCTAATATATAAGTTGCGGAAACGTTTTCATATAGGCTAGGGCACAGGAAGCAGTGTGTCCGGATACTTTTGGTAGGGCAGTGTAAATCAGAAATATAATATTATGTATCCATTTTTTAAATATATATTTAGAAATAAATTATACAATATCCTAAATGAAATATAAATTCCCATTTCAATCACACATATAATCTGATATTGAGCTATTTAAATTATGTTCTTAATATACTTTAAAATCTATAGATGTGAATAAATCTTACAAAAATATAAGTGACAAATTTAAGAATTAAGAAACTAGGGCAAAGACAAATCAGAAAAGTAAACTGAAGGCAGTGGAGATAATAACTGGGGCCAAGAAAAATATATTTAAAAAAGATTTGTCTATTATGCTTGCTGTTGATTTTTCATCTCTTACAGTGACGCAGTATTTTTCCATATATTCATCTCGAAATAACCCAGCTACATATATAAGTTGACTTATTCGAGAGCTTTTCGGACTCGTTCCTTCAATATCAACAATAATTGTAAAGCCGTCTTCAAAAGGAAACAGTGATTGTAGGATATTAAATGATATGCCTTTTAAAGGTAATTCACTTACCCAACAAAATCGTTTCAATTGCTTCTTTAGAAGCACCGTTTGAATATCGTTCAAACTATTCGATTTTATGAAGATATCCCAGTCGAAGGAAACCCAGATGTGGACATTAAATTCATCCAGTAGATAGTCATTTTGTGTCGTTTTGTTTGTCTTTGACTCTTTCTCCCTCAATCCTTGTACTAGCGAGTCAATGACAATATTAAAACATGCATCCATGACATTAAAATGATAAGCAAAGATTTTTAAAGAATGAAGGGACGAAATCATTTCTTTGGCATAAATTTCATCTAGAATTGTTTGTTTGCAACCTGTTCTAATGGACAAATCCTGTAAACTGTCCATCTGTATAATATAATTAATAGCATTATACAGATCATCTACAGGGTCCTTAGGAAAGTAAAATACATACAATTCTTTCAATTTTCTTAAAAAAGGATATTCGTTCTCAACTAAAAACATAAACGTATTGAATGAACAAACTAAATGATCGACAGCCGCTTTCACCTCCTCATCGTTTCGAAATCAATTTCCACCAGTTTTATGCGCCGATTCTCTCTAATGATCGCATCCACACGGTCAACATTTGCAATGGTACGGGACGTTGCGGGCCTGCCTACGCGATCTTCGTCTGTGATATCCGTGCGTCCTGCTTCAAATTGTTGACACCACTTTACAATTCCTTGCCGGGAAATTGCACGCTCTCCATATACAGCAGTGATTTCACGATGAATGTCCGTACAATTCACCCGTTTGGCCCATAGAAATCGGATTGCTGCTCGCACCTCAAGTTTGGAGTGGACATCCAGTTGACGCGCCATTGCTTTTAGTCCGCTAGTCACACAAAACACGACGGGAAACCACAGCAACCGTCCTATCCGACGTCTGTGCAGTTAATGTCCTTTTCTCCGCTTTTGCCCAAGATTGCGACACACAGAGCGCTCCTGCGGCGAGTTAGTGCAACTTACTTTTTGATCTCCCCTCGTAATAAATTTGAGGATAAATTAACGAAGAAATTAAGTTAACTCAGTGTATCTTGCGTTGTTGGCATTGTTCTCGCAGGGTAGTAACACACATTCTCAACTGGTTTGGTATAAAGTTTATTTTTTTCACACTTAAAGTTTCCTTTCATCTATATATCATATTCTTAAATAATAATATACAATACCATACAAGCGTATGGTATTGATTATGACGTTTCGTGACGGAAAATTCGCTAACTCGAGCGAATATGACCAACAGATGATACAATTTTTTATATTAATTAAAGTATGTCGATAATATTTATAAACGCTTGGTCTAAATGCCTTATATATTTTTGTAATTTTATAATTTGTTTCCACTACTAAATGTAGTAAAGCTTCAAACGATGAAAGCAAAGATACTTAACAAAAGTTTCGATTTTAGAAATGTCCATAAGGTATAATATTTCAATTCATTTCAAAGATGTTTTCTATTTCAATTTATATATAAGTGATTAAGTATAACATAAATTATAATTTAATTTTTCTTTATAAGCCTCTTACCGTGAATGATAGTTCTTTACGGACAGTGAACGTGGATGCGGCCGACGAAATACAAAACTTAAAAATGAAGAAGTGCTGTTCTTCGTTCTCAAATCACCTGCCAAGATGAATATTACGTATCATTTATAAGTTTCAGTTTCGTTTTCTGTCCTTTATGTATTTATTTTCTTGTTTTGTATTAGGGACAATGTCTATAGGCGAAGAGAAACATTGGTCGGAAGCACGCTCATCCGGGAAGAGAGCACGCGATATTTTAGGATTGGATTGGATAATCCGTGGGATCCGTTTTCGTCTAATAGCCAT